>JAGPOY010009770.1:2980-14406 GCA_018983105.1 Silene uniflora | reverse complement strand
TTGTGACGGGTTATCCGTCACAATCCCGTGTTTTGTGACCAATATCAGTGACCATGTTTTGTGACGGGTTATCCGTCACAATTCCGTGTTTTGTGACGGGAAAGCTCATTTCGTGACGGATTTGTCCGTCACTTTACCGCCTTTACCTTGTAGTGAAAGGAAGTTAATCGGTGAGTTTATTATTGAATAAACCTCGAGTATAAATACAAGTGTTTCGGTGTAAACCGAATCCTACAACTTAGGTAACTAATTACATAAAACTAGCAACTAAATAATATAATACAATCGTAATCTAATAATTACAATATGGAAACGAATATTAACATATTCTATCATTCATCACCCGCAAAAACCCCAAATCTAGGTATTCGTGGGTGAGGGGGAGAATTTTGTGGGTTCGGGGCGATTGTAGGGACAAATTGGAGATTGACAAGTGGTGAAGAGGATGGTGGAATTGTATAATGTGGAAAGATATAACATTTTAGGGCCAATTAATAGATGAAGTCCTTAATTTTGATTCTTCAAAGATAACGGAGTAAAATTTGAATGTGATTTATTGAGTTTGACAAGTTTGGTTTTGTTTGCCTTAATTAGGATGGTAATGACTAATGAGAGTGCTTGGAGTGGATACAGATAAGGGTATTTTGGTCTTTCTATAGTATATTAACTTAACGAGTCGAGAATTATGCTAAATGATGATCGGAAATGAAATATGGTGCGAGTTCGGATATATATAGTGTAATGTAGGTGGTTATTTGTAATAAACAAATTGAAATATAGGGTGGTAGTTTGTAAAATACGATAAATAGTGGGTGGTAAGTTACAATTTTCACTGTCTTTTATTTTCTTTCTCCTAAATTACTTTTTTCCTCCCACCCATATCTCTCCCTCTCTCCTAAATATTCTCTCGTATCGTTTTCATCAGGAAAGTGCTAGGGCGCCACCAGGTATTACCGAAACTCGGTAACACCTTAATTAAAAAAATAAAAAAAAAAGAATATTTTCAATTTTGCGCCAAATTATGAAGGTTATAAATGTAATTTAGAGTACTGATACATTTCAGAAGCATTTCATCTAACTTTGCCTAATAATTCTCCATGACTGCATAACTAATATCAATTGATAAACGTTAAAAATCCAAACGTGTTAATCGACGAAGAAAGGTAGAGAATGATTGAAGATCATAATAAATAAATCCAAATTCATCAATACATTAGAAATACTGGAATTGCATGGAATAATTTGATAAACATGAAACATAGTTATTCATGTTTTGATGTTAGCCTAAGTTTGCAGATTCAAAGACCAAATTTATAGCTTTAATTGAATTTTTGAGAAAAAACAAAAAAACCCCAAAATCAAAAAACAACAAAAATCGATCTTTCCCTCGCCGGCGGCTACTCCGGTTGCCTCTTTGGGTCGCCGGCGAGGCTTCTCCAACATCTGCTCTTTATTCCCGTCACTGCCATCCCGTGTGTTTTTCGCTTGTTTTGGGGATTTCGCCAAGTCCAACACAAGCGGCCGGTTGTCGTCTTCTACAACCGCATCTCCAGTTCTCCCCTCTTGATTGATTGTTGTCAAGTTAAGGTTCACGTTTGTTTTCATTTTCACATTAGTTTGATCGGTTGTTTCTCGCTTCTGTTGGCTCTTCGCGACCGTTAAGTCACCGGGGACTCCATCGTCTCCGATCGTCTTCGTTCTTTCTTGGTTTATAGCTTGTCCGATTGCTCTCTGGATTAGTTCATCTTAATCTGGTCGGTCCAGGAGTCGGCTTCCTTTTTTACAGTTTTTCGGGTTTGGTTCTGTTGTGGTACATTGTTTATTTGCTACGAAACTGTGTAGCTATGTCTTCCACTACCGATTATAAAAAATTTATGGACGCTTTTGCTAGTGCCCATGTTAGTGACGGGTTTATGGAAAATGATGGGGATAGGATGTTAGGCTACTTTATGAAATTGCAGGGGTCAGCTCCGTTAATCCTATCTGAGGTGAAGGAGCTTAAAGATAAGGGGAGCGGTCTTTTTAGACAAAATTATTTTGATAGTGCTGCTAAGTGTTACGATGAAGCTTGTAAATTGCTTAGTCTGAGCTTGGGAAATGTTGGAGGTGAGGATATTCAATCATTATCTGACCTTGCTGTTTCTATTATGTTCAATATGGCTGCATGTGCCCTTAAACTTGAGGAATATAGGGCTGCCTCGGGTTTATGCTCCATGATTTTGGACACTTTCCCTCGGAATGTTAAGGCACTTTTTCGTAGGGCCGTTGCTTATATAAAGTTGAAAAGGTTTTCAAAAGCGAACTTGGACCTGATTCAGGCCTTAATGGTTGAACCTAATAATAAGGATGTTTTAAGGGAATTAGAGGTGGTTAAAGGCCACCTTCTCATCAAGGAAAATGATAAAAGAATGCTGGAGGTTGCCATTGAAGATTGCGTGGATGGGAAGTCCAAGAAGTCTCTTCATGTTTCGGCTTCGGGCGTGGATATAAAAGACAACGAATGTGTGGTTACGGAGGTGATGGAAGATCTAAGTGATGTGAGTATAAAGGATATCGAGAGTGTGAATACGGAAGGGACGAAGGTTCAAAATATTCGTACCAATAATTCAGTTCTTGAGTTCTCCAAAAAGGGACGTGGTAGTTCGAGTCTAAGGATTCCTGCAAAATCTTATGAAAAATTGTTGGAGGGTAAAACGGTGAGCTTTTACCGTAAACGTGATTTGTCAACTTTAACAATTCGAATCCTTAAGAGTGAGTCTACTAAGGAGAAAGACTTTATAAGAGAAGGATGTTACAAGAAGAAGAAGAGGAAGAAGAAAAGAAGGAGAGGTCCTAAAAATGGGAATTCTACGATGATAGGGACAATAAATGAAGATTTTACCCCTTCTGACGTTATCAAGGTGGATCTTGATATTCCTAGTGTAAGATTGAGATCGCCCTCTACCGGAGTCGTGACGTCTTGCGCATCCTCCATTTGTGACAATATTTCTCCTCCTCACAAGTTTCCTCCCCATGGTAGTCATACCCCCGACGCTCAGGAGGATTCAAATGATCATCAGCCTTTCGTCTTTTAAGCTCTCCCTAAGAAGTGTAAGACTACCTCGTATGAGAAGCCATGTGGCGGCCCGTTTATTTCTATGCCTTGCAGGTACCCCTCTACTCATCAGATGCATGAGAAACGGAGAATCGACACTTCCAAGAAGCATCAAAGCCAAGGGGATAAATCTCCAAGACGCAATTTATCTACTTTCTCTAAAAGTAGATCTTTCTCCCATAAATTTCTACGTCCTCGTGGCGTAAGTGTGTCTTGTTGCAGGTACTCCTCCGAAGCTCAGTTGATTTAGAAGAGAAAAGAAATATTCACGCAGTTGGCCACCTCTGATCGTCCAGTTAAAAAACCTTTTTTGGTTGTTGACCCCCTTTGTAGTTCTTTTTCCTTTTCTAATAATGTACCGACCCCATCTTTTAGTTATATCCCTAGGTCCTTTAATAATATTGCTCATGGCCTTGCATGTAAGGCTATGACTAGTTAGGACATTTCTTTTTACAGCTGCCAAAAAAAAAAAAAAAAAAAGCTTTAATTGAATTTATCTCATGTGTTTCTCAAGATCGTGAAACTAGAGTATTGAAAATAATATATCGATCCTTAGTAATGAAGCAATCGCTAAAAAAGTCAATTAATCTTTGCAATGATTCTATTTTTAATAATACAAAATGATATTAAACTCCCAACTATACCCTTTTTAGTGAATCAATTTGAAATTCCAATAACTGTAGAAAATAAAGAAAATTTAAGATAAAATTACAAAAATGCCATCGGTGTTACTCAAACTCGGTTAAACCAGGTGTCACTATCTCATTTTTTTCCATAAGCTATGTAGTTTGAGTTTTTTTACTCGAATTCATACCTAACTTTTCTTAATCAAGTACAATAATTTTTGACATAGGAAAACGTACGCAACAACTCAATGAAAATTATAATCACTTAGAACATAAAAAGAAAAATAAACGAAATTATAAATTGCTAAGATATAAAAACAAAAAAAACAAAAAAAAAAGTTCATCACATACAATCAAATCTCTAAATGTATTCTACTCTTTTATACAAAAAATGGGATTTAAACCTTCTCGTGCTTGGGCATCTTTTTCCCTCTTCTTAACGGCAAACAACCGAGATGAGATTTATGTGATTGTTCTCCTTTATAGCACGATTGCAATTATTCTTCCCTCAAATTTTCCTCCCTCAAATTTTATAGTACAATCTATAAAACTATATTAAAAGGCTGCCTACAAAATGTCACCTAAATGTCGTACGTTAAATCCACATCAGCTTTCAAAAAGCCACGTAAATGCCACTCGAGACAAATAATTCCACATCAATTCCACGTGTGAATAATTAGCTTTTCTATTGCTAAGGGGGTGGGGGCCCAGATTGTATCTCGGCTGCCCACCAATTTCTTGTAAAAATTTTGAGCTTGGTTAATAAAAGTTCCCGGTTTATAATAATAATAATAATAATAATAATAATAATAATAATAATAATAATAAAAATAATAATAATCAGTAATACTAATTACAATACTAATGCCACGTTCAATATATTTTATTATGACTTTTCCTCTTCCCCCACTCATTCTAAGTTTTCCTTAAAATTTTTCATTATATATATTTCATTTCTTCAAATGAAATTACATATGTTAAATGTAGATTGATATATTGTTGGCGATTTTTTTTTTTTTTTTTTATGGATTTTCACATTTCTATTAGTAAATTAATTCTAAACTTTTTATTTTGTTGTGTTTTATAGGTTTTATTATCATGATCTTCTTTCAATACTTTGTAAGTTACTACTTTCACCTATCCTTTTTGTTTTTGTTTTCTTTTTTTGTTATTATTAATTATCTCCTTAAGTTCGTGAAATCATGGTGTTATCTATGCAAAATTGTTACTTTTACTCACCTTCTATATTAATTTTGCAGGTAATTTACATCATTATAAAGCACATATAAAGCAAACTCATTATTTGCTTAACCCTTTGATTTTCATATACTCCGTATAACTTTTATTCTTACCAACTTTAAGAGATCTATTCATTATTTTTGGGTAATCAACAATGTACAAAACTTTTGTGACGAAGGTATAAGTATGCCCCCCTCTTTCTCATTCATCTATTTATGGTTTTTATTCTTTGAGAGGAGTATATGTTAATCAAACCTAAATATATGATTATGACAACGGGAGTATATATATGTTTTTTTCTTAACAAAAATGATATGCTTAATTATTGGTATATTGTTTACTTTTCATATCGTGTAGGTTGTTTGACAGATTCATGAAGGCACTACTCCGTACGTAATAATTATTCGCCTTTTTCAAAAGGAATGTAGAGGAGTATTATTTAATTTTCCCCTAATTGATATGTATATAAATATATAGTCGTAGTATTGATTTTACTTAAGTCATGTAATTTGTTGAAGTTATATTTTGATTTTCGGTTATTTTTGTCATGTTTGGATTTATACATGAATTAAAATAAATAGATGTCAAGACTTATAGTCTTCATTGTTCTTCTTTATGTTGATGAGTTGATAGTTTTTGTATATACATTATCTACATAAAATTATATTCACGAGGATTAACTTATGGTGGTTGGTTTATGCATAATATTTGAGTTCACACAATTAATTCTTTGGTATATCAACATCCTCCGAATTGATACCGGGATAATTTTCTTAAATTATATTTATTAAAAAAAATATTATTGTTTTTATTATCAAGCGCAAGATCGTAGATAAGAGGTGCAAGATCTCTTCATTTTAATATACGAACCAAAATTTTTAGTGATAATCGTAAGGATGTCTTGGAATCGTGTTTGAGGTGCAACGATGTATGCCATAGTTTTATTTTTTATTGTGTTAAACTACTTAATGCGACGAAGTTACGATGAGTTGTGTAATTTATGTGACAGAGGTTCTCAATTGTATTTCCATATAGTTTTATAAAAACAACATTAGATTAGAAAAAAATGTAATAAAAAATAATTACTTTTAATAACCCATGAGTTCATATTACTTACCCGTTTGCTAAGTCTATATCTAATTACGTGCTTAATTTATGTAAAATTTAATATGAAGATGTTGTTTTACTTCTCAAGAAATATACATGAAATATAATTCATATGCAATATTTTTGCAGGTCAGTCTACGCAATACAAGAGAATAAACAAGTCAACAAGTTCCAAACTAAGAAGGACATCCCCAACATTTTCCACTTTTCCAATCATTTTACATTTATTATCCCTAAATAAACTCTCACTCATCCTATTACTTTTGTTCCCACCCAATAAAATAGGATAACTCATTTCCACTAGGTAACTGCATCCTAATTTTTGTGTTAAGTGATAATTAGTGTGACCCAACAAGGTCATGACCTTCTTCATGACCTTGGTTGGGCAACAAATTATTCAATTTAAAGGAACTTGTGCAGCCTTGCCAAAAGTTGCCGCTTCACTATTACTCACATAATCTACCATAGCCTTTTTCGTTTCAGTTTGACTATATACGCAGCCGTGGAAAATAACCCGGTTTGCTTTGACGGCTACGAGTGAGGCGCTAATCCCCCCAGACCGATTTAAATGGGCCTCACATGTGAAGGAAGAGTGTTAAGAAAACCACACATACATTCCCACATGTGAGAGTCCCACATTGATAGAAGAGGAGAGGGGATACCACTTTATAAGGCAAGGGACTACTCCCTCTATAGCCAATTGGTTTTAGAGTAGAACCTCCTTGACCTTATGAAGCGGACTCTCTCTCCTCCGTCCGGGTGCGGCCCAGGCCCGTTGCATGACTTAACAAATTGTACTGTTGTTCTACATCTAACTTTTTATGGAGGAGTACGGTTGGAAATAAAAGGATGAAGAGGCGAAGAAAAATGTCTCACATTTCTGTATCCTTATTATGGAGTATAAAATAAAATTTTCAATATTTTGGACTATGTGAGTGCATTCTTTGGATGATCAATTACCGGAAACCCGGCAAGTAGTGCTCCATTTTTTACTTAAATAATTAAATAGTATTGTACTTTTCCATCCATGAGAGGTTTTATTTATATTTTCATCATTACACTATTTATCCTTTCATATGCGAAAATATTTCACTGCAAGCAAGTGACGATACATCATACACGCATTATATAGTAAATGTCAACGACATATGAAAACCTACTATACCATAGAAAAACAGAAAATGCCATGCCATTGTGAAAATTTTACGCCAAACGAGTTGATGAATAAAAGAGATAATGATACTCACGGGTCACAAAACTAGTTAAAGTATCAAAAACGAGATTGAAGGTAGTATGGTCAAGCAAACATGAATAGCAACCTGGTCGACATAACCAATTAAAAACTATGGCGAATTATTATGGAACAAATGCACAATTCAATTGATTTGTATTGATATTCAAGATACAACAATTTATACTGAAAATTAATACGCAAAGAAAAACCACATAACTTGTGAGATGGGAGCCCGTTGCATGAAAATCGATTAGATTGATTATCATTGATTTGGGGTAGATGAAAAATTGTATAAATTTTATTGATGAATAAGTTCTTTAGGAAAAAATTGAACAATGAGCGGGGAGAGATGTTGGTGGAAGGAAGAAATATTTAGGAGTAAGAAAATAAAAGATAATTAAGCTAAATAAAGAATTTGAATAATGGATAATGAATGCTTAATCTATGCCAAATTAACTACGGAGTATTAAACTATTAATGTTGTGCTCTTAGGATACTAAATTTTTATTAGATGTTGTATCTGGTGATACTTCAATGAATATCTTTAAATCATTGAATTGGCTTTAGTGTGACGTAACTGGAGTATGTACTTGTAGGCTGTGCCTTGTAGGTCAAGTACAAAGTACAATTCAACTTTGTCATTCTCTCGAATTCTTTAATTTTTGCATTAAATTAAAATTTTGGGTTTTTTCTACCGATTACCCTCTTGTTTATTACTCCCTCCATTTATTTGTTTTCTTCCCATTTGCTTTATTACGGTCTCCAAGATGCACCTTTGACCGTCTTTTTCGACACTTATACGTTATTTTTTTCTATTGAAATTTTTTTTCGTAAAAGATTTCTTGATAATAAGTGTGAATGTTCTAATTTCATAACTTGAAATTTGGTATTCTCTAAGTTAATTATGGTCAAAGTTGGGAAACTTTGACCTCCAAAAAGTAAATGGGAAGAAAATAGGTAAATGGAGGGAGTAAAATTCTTCATGGTATCCGTCATTTTTCCAAAATATCACCGGTGTCCTTTCAAAATAATGAACTTTTCTCAAATACCCAAAATGAACTAATTCATCTCTTTTAATAAAGAATATTTTGTTGATCTTTTGCCAATGATTTGTCATACCATTAACATAAACTAGTTTCATACCCGTGCAAATTGCCCAACTCTGTTTTCTATAATTGTCATTTTGCGATGTACGTGTTTGTGATAATTAATGATGTATATAGACGCGATATTGCATATGTTATATAAACATATTTTATAAATGTCATAACTTTCATTCTCATAGATAAATTTGTATATTACTCCCTTTGTAATATAGTATTCTTCTCGTTTTTCATACTATTATGTAAAGGAAATTTTAAGAATTCGAAGAAAATATAAATCCAGAGTTTATATTACATTTGAACTTTAGATCAATCAATTTTCATTTTTTCTTCAAATTATTTGGAAATTAGATGCGTCTATATTACCCGCACATTTCACTTTGTTCTACGACGGATATATCCAACTCTCATAGTTGACCAAGTGACATAATTTCACCGTATTACAAAGTATCTGGTTATTGACTTCGACAGTTCGACAACTATCAAATTTCTTAATTAAGCCCCGCCATCAAGCACACAAATTTGAGGATTATTATATATTATATTCAAAAAAATTCGACAATAGCTACATATCAAATACTATTACTTTTTACAAAATAGTACCCCTCATTAATGTAGATGTTTATATTTCATTAAAATAGGGCTCACCGAATAATATAAATGTAAACATATAGGTGAATATGTACTTATTATAAAAATTTCAAGTTGGTAAAATACTGAATTATATTAAAACAACGTAGTAAAAAAGTTTTTAAAAGATAGCACATATAGGTGTTGAACTACCCGCGTTTTAGACCTAAACCTACTTGAAGCCCATATGTATTTGACCCGTAATTTACCCGACCTAAAATTCACCCAACCCATATTTTTTCTGTATTTATCGATCCGCCCCCTAACTCGCCCGTTTAACCCGTTTGTTAAATCCAACGTTCTCTTATGTTCTTTAACTCAGGCGCCCAATAAACTACAACATTAGATCAGAGAAAGAAATAAAAGAAAAATATCAATTTAAGAAAGGGGGAAAAAGCAAATATACCCTGACATAGAGATGTAAACTTGTAAAGGAAATCAATCCCCCTTTACAACTAAGAGATTAAAAATTCTCAAAAGTTTTCCCACCACACTCCATCTACTTATATAAGAACTATTAAGCTATTATCTTTTACTTAAACATGATTTTTTCATGAAATTCTAAATTATAATTATAATGTTTTAATCAAAATAAAAGGGGTATAAAATTATAAAATAATGCTAATATTTCTTAGAAAATGACTCGATACATACTTATACGGTATAAAACAATAAAATAAATTAATATTATTACCTTTGTGAAAAAAATTCAATAAGATAATTTAAGAAAAGTTATATAATGAAATCATTAACTTTGTGATAAAAAAATAAAATCATGACATGCTGAATTTTTGTATTAGTTTTGCCGTTTAATTTTTTTCCATATGAAAATAGAATGAGATAAAATATGAAAATATTAAGGTATAAATTTGGAATGAATAGGTAATAAACTAAAAAGTAAAACTCTACAAATCCCGCTGTCTTTGTTCGACCCCAGCTCATACATCATTAGTATTGTTTGGTTTATAAATTGTTTTTGATTTGGGGAGTGCGGCATTCTCTTTATCAAGATCCGACAACATTATTTATATAGAGCGATTTTTAAGGTGTTTTCATATCACAAAAGTCTAAAATACATTTTTAGTTGGACACAAATTCTCATTTGTGATGGGCATATCCGTTGCAAGTTTGCGACAAATCAAATACTTATCCATGTGGGGTAGATAAGACAAACACAAAAGCAAAGTACCTAGAGAGTATCATTCTGTTTTCTCTTATTTACCCACATGGGTAGTACTTTTTTTTTTCTTTTGATAAAACGGAAAATGCATACGGTGCCCTTGAAGTTTGATGTTTTGCCCGAAATATCCAATTTTTTGTTCCGGAAAACTTTAAGAGACAATAGCTCTTGTTTACGAGCTCAGAAAGTGACGATTTGTTTTTTCAAATTGATCATCTTTCCGAGAACTACGACTTGAAAAAAAAATTGTCGAGTTTGGATCCCGTGGCTAGGAGTTTTTGTTTGTCAAAGTTTTTTTAACCGAACAAACTTTGAGTGACCATATCTCTTAGCCACGAATTTCAAACTCGACAATTTTTTTTTCACGTAGTAGTTCTCGAAAAGTTGATCAATTTTAAAAAAAAATCGTCACTTTATGAGCTCGTAAACACGAGTTATGGCCTCTTAAAGTTATCCGAAACAAAAAATTGGGTATTTCGGGCAAATTAACAAACCTTGAGGGCACCGCGTGCATTTGGGTAGGGGCACGGGAATTAATGAATAGAGTTAAATAATGAAAAGTATTGTTTGAGAGTAAGAAAAAGGTGAGTTAAATAATGAAAAGTAATGGGTAAGAGTCAGTTGGGTTGTTAATAATGAAAAAAGCAAAGGGTAGAAGAGTCATAAATATGTCAAATGAGACATTTGTGTGAGTAAACAAAATTGGCAAATGAGACATTAGTTATGGGTAGGAGGGAGTAAGTATTTATCAAAAGAAATAGTAACCATACAAGAATCACCGCCTCAAGCCAGTTAAGCTTGCAAGCTCAATTCACAGGAAATAAACAACACCAACAAAAACCGAACTCATGGCAACACAAGCCCAAAAAACAATACAAGGGGAGCCCAAAACTACCGAGCCTAACACTAAGACCCTGTTCTTTTGGACTTAATTTCAGTTCAGTTCAGTTCAGCTCGATTCAGTTCAGTTCAGCTCAGCTCAGCTCAGCTCAGCTCAGCTCATTCAGTTCAGTTCAGTTCAGTTCAGTTCAGTTCAGTTCAGTTCACAAATTAACTCTTACTTCAGTTTAGGCCCTGTTCTTTTGGACTTAATTTCAGTTCATTTCAGTTCAGTTCAGTTCGATTCAGCTCAGTTCAGTTCAGTTCAGCTCATTCAGTTCAGTTCAGCTCTTCTCTTCACAAATTAACTCTTACTTCAGTTCAGTTCAGTTCA
>JAGPOY010009719.1:0-11678 GCA_018983105.1 Silene uniflora | reverse complement strand
TATTTGTTGTCGAGCTACCCAATACTCCGTAATTATTTGCTTGAATTGCACATTATTCTTATTTTTATAATGTGATGACGGTTGGAATTGTAGTTGTAATTTAGTATGTAATTGTCGATTACTTTTGTAAATATTTCATTTGAATACTTTGGTTGCTTAAGCTAGCCGCTAGATAAATATGAAATATTTTGAATCTACATACTACATCATCCGGGCAACAAATGAATTTTCGAGTGATTATAGGGAGTCAAACTATTTGGAGAAATATTCGAATCCATATTAAAGTCTCCAACCTTTACTAACTATCTTAAATAAATTAAATATAAATTTTTATCAATATTTTTTTAATAGAGAGGACGACATATAAATTTTACTTCAATTACAATCTTTACATTTGTCATTATCCCTACATAATTGAAAAAACATTTATCATTATTATCCATACATAATTGAAAAAAGAACGTGAGTGGAAATAGAAAAAATACTAGAACATCATATAAACACAACACTTATTATATTATGAGCTAACCAAAATTCTTATGAAGGCTATTGGATAGACTAATACCATTCCTTATACTCTGTAGCATTCTCTGCGGAGTTTAATGTAACTTCTCCGAACAGTTCCGAGCATTTAATTTAATCATCTATTCCTTTTGTAAATATAAACACTTTTTATAAATATTTTACGGAAATTTCCCATTGTACCCCTTAATTTTGTCATATTTCCCATGGTACCCCTACTTTTGAGAATGTGCCTATGATACCCTTCAGTTTTCATTTTTGTGCCCACGGTACCCCTTAATGTAACGTCTGTTAAATGACCGTTAAATTTTGATGACGTGGCAATAAATTAGTAATTAAAACTTAATAATAAACATGAAATAAAAATAAAAATTTGATATTTCCCATGGCGCCCCTGTATTTTGTACATTTTCCCCAGATATCCTTCAAGTTACAACAAAATAAACACCATCTTTAACCATTACAATTCAACACCCATAAGATTAACAAATCAATAGATTTAAGAAATTTTATGTAAAAAATAAATCCTAACTATGTGATAACAATATGAACCCCCTTTCAAGCTATTGCATTGATCAAATTAATAGTGTCTATATAAATTCAAGAATACTATGTGAAAGTTGTTACATATTAGGGATATCTGGGGAAGAATGAATAATTCACAAGGGTACCGTAGGAAATGTGAAAACTTTTATTTTCTTTCAACAAACGATGAAATATTAAATGAATGATAACCAATGATTAATATTGCCACGTCATCAAAATTAAACGGTCATTTAACGGAAGTTACATTAAGGGGTACCATGGGCGCAAAAATGGAAACTCAAGGGTACCATAGGCACATTCTTAAAAGCAGGGGTACCATGGGAAATCTGACAAAGTTAAGGGGTACCATGAGAAATTTCCGAATATTTTATGACCTAACCCACGATAGATTTAAGGTAAAAACAAATCTAATAAAATTTGAGTATGTAAATTAGTTTACAAATAAACTATTATCACCATCTGCGATAAAGTGTTATTAAAGAAAACTTGGCAGCTGGTCAACCAGACTGGCTCAGATCCGGTCGGAGTGCTTTGGTTTACAAGAATTCCGGTTACATTGGGTTATTTAAGGTTCGGAGCATTTTCAGGTTAGTTATTTCTAAGTTATTTAGGAAGAATGACTTCAGTACTACAATAAACATACGGGCCAATCATATTAATCGAGTCAATTCAGGTTACATTTCAAACTTGGATTCTCAGCCCAGGTGTCGAGTCGAGTATGGTCGGGTTATTTAGGTCAATATTGACAAAATTGGTACAAGTAGGACTTCTACCCTTAAATCCTGACTCCCATTGTGTTAGTACATATATTGGTTCGACAATTTGATAAGAAGTCATTAACGTCAAGGTCATTTTTCGTACAACAATTGAAAGGAATTGTACGAAAAACATGCAAAACAAAATTCAAACACTACCGCTAACATAAACTAACAATAAATGGTTGATTGTTATTTTAAGAGTAAACCATAAAACTATTATGAAAGATATTTTTTTAATAAATCATTCTCATAGTTGAGCTAATAGCTCAAGATATTATGAAAGGCACTATTAAGTAGGGCTGAGCAAAAAAGTCCGAACCGTATTTTTAAACCGAAACCGAACCGAAAACCGAATTATGGAGTCCGAATATTCGGTTCTTTTTCCGGTGCGGTAACCGAACCGGATTTTTTACAATAAAAACGGAGCGGATTCGGTTGTAGAAAATTAAAAACCGGGGTCCGGAATTTAAACCGGTTTCTTTTTTAGAAACAAAAAAATAGAAAATAATGTAAATTCGAAACCGGAGACCGGTTTTTAAACCGGTAACCTAATTTTTTTTAAGTGTTTCTATGCATTTAATTGTGCATTTTTCTTGAAACCGGTTATGAAAACCGGAGCGGGTAAACCGGTTTACGGATCCGGTTTTTAATTTCAGAAAAAAACGGTTATCCGAATTAATCAGGAGCGGATTCGGTTTAGGAAAAAATCCAATTTTTAAAACCGGTTTGCAAAACCGGAGAGGATAACCGGTTTTGCTCAGCCCTACTATTAAGTGTCTTGCGTATCCTCCAGACATTTTTTTTTTGTTAATATATCAGCCTCAAGATAAATATTATGAAAGCAGTGCAGTGAATAATTTACGATATTACCCGGCCAACGGCCGGGCATGAAATCTAGTATTACATATATGCATTAAATCAAATTAATCAAAATAATTATTGAATATTTTTGTTTTTGGAAATTTGGCTTGATTTATTTAACTTTTAATAGTTTCCAAATTTAAAATACTTATATTATATTATATTATATTATATTATATTATATTCGTGTATGTTAAATAATTAACATTTTTATACTAATTAAATACCATAAGTGGGGCATGTTATTTTATGGAAAATTACCATATTATAATGTTCTCTAAATTTATATTTCAACCAAAATTATATAATATTTACATTGAAGTCCCTTGTTCAGGTCCATCGCACAATGCTATTGATTTAAAACTATATAGTAAAATTAATTTGTATAGATTTATTTAATTACATTGAAGTCCCTTGGTTTCTGGATTTAATATATAGTATATAGTATTGATTGATTGATTTTTCGTATATTAGTCCGTATTAACTGAGGAACATACCGTCCTACACTTACCAAAATACATCGCTTTTCTTATCACACAATATTTCTATCTATGATGATAGTTTCCTTTCCTAATCCTTCTATTAAAATTACCATTATGTTTAGAGGAAAAAAAGACCCCTTTTCTATCTCAGAGAAAGAAGGGAGAGTATTTATAGTAACCCTAATTCTGTCCGCTCAAACTCATGGTAATTTGATGAAAACCTAATCTCCGGAGCCTTTAACAAGATTCTCAAGGCTCGGATGGCAACCATAGCCATGGACGTACTATACTCATGCATACTCCCTCGATTATCTGTCAAAACCCTTACTCGTTTCAAATCCGTCTCCAAAAGCTGGCGAACAATAATCTCTTCCCCTGAATTCATCCACCTCTACCACCACAACGCCTCCTCGGACGCAAATCGCCTCATCGTATTCGTGGATTCGGCCTCACAAAAATTCCGCATTCATGAACTCGAATCTCCCCTGTCCCCACCTGTACACTGGTGTAACCCTGTACCCGCACCTATTTCAATGTCCATCCTCGCCTCTTCCGAATTTTTTCTGTTGATAGAATTCGTTGGCATCCTTGGACTCGTCTTGCTGAACCCATCTACAGGTAGGTACTACCAAATTCCTTACCCTCCTTCTTACCAAAGGGCCCTTGAACGCTACGGTATGTATCTCGACGATGCCAACAATGACTGTAAAGTTGTTAGAGTAACTCAAAAGAGTTGTTTTCGGGGTTTCGAAGAAAACGTAGAGCTTAACATGGAAGTTATGGTTTATAGTATCAGAACTAACAAGTGGAGATTAATTGAGCGAACGCTGGAGAAAGATTACGCATGGTGCAGTGTGGTAATCGGACATTTACTCCATATAGTTTTCGCACCTAGCTATACCAAAACCAAAAAGAGAATTGGTTGTTTCGACATACTTGCTGAAAAGTGGACTACTGATGTTCCAATGCCTCAAATAAATAACCTTGATGAACAATCGATCAAGTTAGCCGTACTTGACGGGTTACTATGTGTTACAACATTGGAATGTATGTGCGTTATGAAAGAGTATGGCGTTAAAGATTCTTGGTTCAAATTAATGAGCATCGCTTCTGACGCCGGTATTTGGGATTGGCCTGATACTACTCCAATTGCTTTCCGTAAAGGATCACGAGACGAGGTATTATGTTTACAATATCAAAATTCTAAGTTGGAATTTATTTGGTACAACGTTAGAGAAAAGAAAGCTACTACGGCTACACTCAATCGAGTTCTTCCTAACGCTACAATTGGAGGTATTTATGAAGGCTATATTTGCAAAGGAAGCCTTGTCGATTTCCCCGGTGGCCGAAACATGAAACTACATCAGCCTAGACAAGAGGAAAAAAACTAGCTAGGTCGTCCGAAAACTATCTTTCTGTCGATTGACATACTTTATATCATATGTTGAACTGAGTTTTAATTTGTTTGATCCGAGTAATGGAGTGAGTATTAGATATCAATAAGTAATTCAGGAAAGGGGACACCTTGCCGATTCTGATACAAATGATGTTATATTCTTGTTTGTACTGTATTTTTAAATTTCACTTTTTTTTTTTTGTTTTGCCAAACAAATATTTTCATAACATCGATTAATTATAAAAAAAGATGATGCTATATAGTGACCATGTTGTAAGCTTTAGACATGTCTCATTCACACAACGAGAATCTCACAGTGTGAAGTTGGATGGAGCAGGATTCGACCCACGATCTTTAACTTGGCCACGCTGGCTTTGATAACGATTTCAATTAAGGTGATAGTTGAGAGGCTCAACCAGATATTGACATCCTTTTAGTTAGGAGTTAGGACTTTTTATCGAGTAATAAACTTTACATCCGTATTAACTTTTCCCAATAATCAAGAATCGGGAAAGAGATTGCAAAGAGTTCATGTCTTCATATATATATATGAACAAATAAATCAAACAAAGTAATATGATCCATGGCCGAATAAAACCTAATTTAACTTGAATAATGATGTTAGTTAATATAAAATTATTTATTTCATAATATTCATAAAAAATGTTAGTTAATTAAGTTCAATTCAGCTCATTTCAGTTCTCTTAATTTCAGTTCAGCTCCTATAAGCTCATTTCAGCCTCAACCAGCTTACTTCAGTTCAATTCAGCCCAGTTCAGCTTACTTCAGTTCAGTTCAGCTCACTTCAGTTCAAATAAGTCCAGTTCAGCTCTATTCAGCCGAAAAGAACAAGGCCTTACTTTCATATATTTTTTTTTCTTTTCTGTCGTGGGAATCCGCACTCGCACTGGATTAACCTTCGGGTAACATGATAGCCTGCCAGCCTGTTAGGTAAGCCACCCGAGGATGACAGGCTCGAAGTCTATAGGGCATTGACACTGGCTATAAATAATCCACAAGACTGCAATTGGGGAGGCTTGAACCTGGGTCTCATGTGTATATCAGTCCCGACCTCCTCAATGAATTGAAGCTTAATTGTGCGATCGGTGATTCAGTCGCCTTGGTCATTCTTTGCTCGAAAAGCAAATTGTGTCGTACTGAGTCTAGGCCTAAACTTATAGAGTTCAGCACCTGATAAACAATAAAACAAGGTAGCATTTTTTAACCAGTTTAGCGTGTAGTCAGTGGCGGAATATAGTGGGGGCGGAGCATAAAAGCGGGTTGTTGCCCGCTGAACAATAAAAAAACTGAACACAGAAGGTGAATGTTCGGATTTCTATCTAATTTATACTTGTCGATGAATTTTTTGTAAAGTTTAGGAATTAGAAGAAGATATTATTTTCTCAATAAGATGAAAGCCTTTCGATAGGCAAATACAATCAGGTTTGCTGTAGGGTTTTGTAAAACAGACTCCTCTAAAATATTCTCTATCACAAAATAAAACAAAGGTAAACTATTAACTGAAACGGGGAGTAGCTAAAATTATAGCAGTAAGACTAGGTAAACTAAGACTCAGTAAAACAAACACTACTCTGTATTCGCCTTTAGCTCACAACTGACTTTGACTTGTTCATATCTTCCACATTTTTCACCTCCAACTCAAATTCTGGTTCCGTTACTCTCTACGCTCTTTGCTTAAGTAGGAATCTTATTGGTAATCGCACTTTTTAGCAGTCAAACCACGCTAATGGTCCCTAGAAATTTCAACAAATTATAATGAATCCTGTCTACTAACCACTAATACAATAATACAGTCATCCCTGTATACAATGTGACGATGGCGTCGTTCAGCGAAACCGTTATGCTCGGGTGTGTGGGGAGGAGAGGTAAGGTGAGAGACACCATCATTGAGTATAGTCGGAGTTAATTTGAGGTATTCACCTCCATTGTCCGAATAAAGACTCAAGATGGGGCGATTAAAATATTTTTCAACAAGAGCGCGAAAACGATGAAACGTAGGAGCAGTGTCCGATTTCTTTTTGAGAGGATACAACCAAATATAGCGAGTTAAAACGATCAATAAAAACAACATAATATTTAAATGAATCAATGGAGTGCAAGGGCGATGTCCAAACATCGGAATAAACTAAATCAAGAGGAGTGGAAGAAGTAAGAGTATTAATAGCAAATGGCAATTTGTGACTTTTATTAACTTCGCAAGAGTTGCAAGGACGACTAAAAACAGAACTAGGAATTAATTTTTGACGACAAATAGTAGAAAAAATATTGCTGGAAGGGTACCCAAGACGATGATGCCACGCCAGCGAGGAAGAGGCAAGACCGACATGAGCGCGAGGGAGTGAAGGCGTCCATTCATAGATGCCGAGATTAATTGGACCTTGGAGGAGCGGAGTTGCCAGGGAAGGAACCTTTAGACAAAAAGAAGTAGAGGAAAATTCAAGTGAGATGTCGTTATCTTTGCAAAGCTGTGATATAGAAATAATTTTACGAGAAATTAAGGGAACATAAAGAACATTATTGAATTGTAAAGTAAGAGAAGAAGAGAGTTGAATAGAGAAAGAACCTATGTGAGAGATAGGTAACGAAGAGCCATCACCAATTATAAGCTCATCCGTACCATCATAAGGAGTGTGGAGTGCGAGAGTATTGAGGTCATTGGTGATATGATGGGTGGCTCCACTATCAAGTAGGTAAGATGACGAGGAGGCAGAGGAGGTAGCAGTGGCGATATGAGCTTGTGGGCGCTGCTGGCGAGCACGAGGAGGTGGTTGGGGAAAGGCAAGGTTGGGAAATTTATTTTTGAAATCAGTACAATTAGATAGGTAATGTCCAGGGTAACGACACCATTGACAGGTGCCACGAAAGTTGGTGGAAGCAGTAGGAGTGGGAAGTATACCTGGAGATTTGGATGGGGTAGAGTGGAATGAAGCACGATTGGGAGAGGGGCGATAGGTGGAAGCATGAATAGCAGCAGGCAGAGGGGAGGAAGACACAGGAGCAGGCGTTTGAGCAAGAAGCAGTTCATGATTCAACAACTTCTCATGAAGAGCCTCTAAGGTGATGGGAGTATCACGAGCACGAACCGTGTCAATGACAGAATGATAGGTGGCAAAATCAAGACCTTTGAGAACCCGTTCAACGACATCTTCAATGTCCATTGTTTTGCCAAGAAGAGCAAGTTCAGTGACACAGGCAGTGATATCGTGAATAAATTTAGAGACAGAACGATCACCTTTGACAATATTGTCAAAGCGATTTTTGATTTGAAGAAGATGACCCCTGGAAGGGTTAGCATAAGTCGTCTCAAGAATAGTCCAGACCTCGCGAGAGGTGGTGGCCTTCACGACGAGAGGAGAGACATCAGGATGAAGGGTGCCAAGAAGCGATCCTTTGAGAAGGCTATCCTGGCGTTTCCAGGATTCATATTTGGGATTGGGGTTGGTTTTGGAGTCGGCAGTGATAGTGGCGTCGGGACAAGGATGAGTACCATTGACAAATTTCAGTAGATCGAAGCCATAGAGGAGATCAGCAACCTGCGTTTTCCAGGTGCGATAAGTTTTCGAGGTGAGTTGTGTGCAAGAAGTAAAATTAATGAGGATGAAAGGAGAATTAGGCTCATGAGGATTAGGAAACAAAACACCCGAATTGGCCATGGGAATATCGCAGTTTTGTGAGCACGAGAAAAAAAGAGAGATAACTGCCTAGGATTCAAGGCTCGATACCATGTAGAAAGTATATAATAAATTGGATGAGTTTTATCAACACAATTATGTCGGTATTTATACAACGAGTACAAACCCTACGTCTTGACAAGCAACCTAATAATAATACAGAAATAGGAAAGAATAAACCTATACAAAATATCTAAAGAATAGGAAACTAATTACAATAGGAAATATAAACAAAATATTATTTACGTATTCTTAACAGTCTTATCATATGGACGACCCGCACCTGTGTAGAAGTTGCATAATTATTTCAAAAGCATTTTCATATAACACCACATTTGAGTATTTGGTCATTTTATGTCCACAATGAATTGGCATCAAACCATCCGAACACCTCCTACCAGTCTCTTGATACTTTGTTGTCTAATGATATTTTGTCGGCTGAGTTTTAGTGTTGGGAAAGCTGTTGTTGTTCATCGTAAAAATGTTACTTGTATCGACCAAGAACGAGATGCCTTGCTCAAATTTAAACACCACATTCAATATGATGAATGTGAGTTGATGGCTTCATGGGGAAATCCGAACACACCAGACTGCTACACTTGAAAAGGCGTCTCCTGTAGCAAGTCGGATGATGTAATCGGGCTTCATCTCAGTGGAGCGGCTGGAACCCCATATAACACGATTTGTTTGGATAGTTCAGTTATTAGTCCTTCCCCTGGTGAGCTCAAGCGTCTTAAATACTTAGATCTTAGCTATAATGATTTCAATTACATGGTTATACCGAGTTCTATTGGCTCCCTCGTCAACCTAATCCACCTTAACCTCTCCAACTCTGCCTTTGGTGGCAATATACCCCATCTACTTGGAAATCTTAGCCATTTAACGTCTCTTGATCTCAGTCATAATGGGGGACTTTCTGCCAAGAGCTTGAATTGGCTTTCACGACTAACTTTATTGAGAGATATTAACTTAGTGGCCACCGATCTTATCGAGGCCAAAGACTGGACACCGAGCATTGGCAGTCTCCCGTTGTTAGAAGTACTAATAATGGACCGCTCTAAACTTTCTACGCCGTCGTGTTAATCAGAGAAACAGGAAAGGGAAATATTGTTTGAAGAATAATTGTGATAATCTTATTAGGTCAATAATCTACCAATTTATAATACAAGCAATAGCCAAACGATAGCTAAAACGTAGGCCTAAATCAAGGAGCATATTCTAACTAAGGAATACAATAATTGACTAAATCAAATTAACAAATTAACAGCTGATTTGTAGGCTCGAATATCTCGCCTAACACCCCCCCCCCCCCCCAAACTGGAGCATGAAGGTCGAGAATGCCCAGTTTGCGAATTATGTAGTTAAATTGTCGTGCTCCCAAAGGCTTTGTAAACATATCGGCTAGTTGTTCATTGGTTGACACATGAAAAGGCTGAACAAGTCCTTCCGTAATAGCGTCGCGGACAAAGTGACAGTCAATTTCAACATGTTTAGTCCGCTCGTGAAAGACCGGATTTTGGGACAACTGGATGGCGGACTTGCTATCACAATATAACTTCATAGGAGAAGTGAGGTCGACATCCAAACATGCCAGCAACCCATTGAACCATTTAAGCTCACACACAATCGCGGCCATTGATCTATATTCGGCCTCAGCCGAGGATAACGAAACCGTTTGTCGCTTCTTCGTTTTCCATGATACAGGCGAGTCACCCAAGAAAACGAACCATCCAGAAACTGACCGACGTGACAAGGGACATTTTCCCCAATCGGAATCGCACCACCCAGATACGGTAAGCTGGCTATCGGAGCGTAAGAAAATACCCTATCCCGGACAACCTTTTAAATAACGAACTATGCGCATAGCTGCCTCCATATGAGCCTCACGTGGCCCCTTAAGGAATTGGGAAAGTACATGGACAGAGAAAGCAACATCGGGCCGTGTTACACCAAGATAAACAAGTCTACCAACAAGACGTCGATAGTGTAACACCCCGTCATTTCAAGACCTTTATTTTCGCATTAAAAGTAATATTTTAATTAATTTTAATTTAAATAATTAATTATCGAAAATAATAATAACATGACAAATTATAATTTTATTTTATTTTGGAGTAAAGTAATCATTTGAAATGTTTTAAGGTTGTTTAAAAGTAATTCAAACTTTATTTGAACATTTTAATTTGATAAAACCGATTTCTAACGAAAGTCGTAAAAACTCAGTTTTTCCATTTCTAATGTTCGTCATGTTAGGGGATTTTGTCATAGGTCATGTAAATATTTAATCTTTTAGTAAAAACGCGTTTAGAAACTTTGACGTAGCCAAAACCGACGACCGTTACGTTTTGCTAATTACCGTCTCATCGAACCCCGAAACGTAAACAATTGACAAACACACAACTCCCTCTAACACTCTCTCCTACCCGGCCTCCTCCCCCTTCCCTCCCTCCTCATTTCACTATTCATTCATATTTTTCCAATCATCCTCTCTCTCTCCAAAAATCCAACCTAAAACCCAAATTAATCTCCTTACAATCACCAAATTCATCATAAAATCGTCAATACTTACCCAAATTCAACAAGTCTTATAGTTTTGGAATCCCCTAATCATCCTCCATCTTATGGTACCATTTATTTTCATTTCCCCCAAATTTGTTTAAGACGGATTTTTCTAGGGTTTGCGATTTTAAGCTTATAATTTTGTTTTTCTTGTTTCTAATTAGGTTATGACCATGAAGATGTGCATGGTGACCCTTATATGTTAGAAGATGAAGATTAGAGTTGATTTTACGAATCTTTCTCAAGTTTTAATTTGTTATATGCTAGCTTAAGGTAACATTTCCGGGTTACTCGACGATTTAATGTCACATTTAATGTGTTTTTATTGTTTGTTGGATGATTACATGAAATTTTATGTGCCAAGTTATTACCTTTTCATGATTTGTGATGACTTACAATTTTCTAGTATGCTTGATTTTGCTTAAGACGGAATTTACTAGTTGTTACGACGAAAAGACGGGATTTTGGGAAATTTGGACCGAACCAAGCCATGAAACCGGACCAAAACAGGCCCGGCCCGGCCCGGCCCACGGGTTAGGCCCGGTTTGGCCCGCTTGTTTGGGTCGGGTTTTTCGGACTTGTGTTGCGGTATTTGGTTGATTGTTGTTGTAGTTATTGAAATATAACGGTATTTTGTCTTAAGGAAAATTATTATAAAAAGTTGTCCGTCGAAATAATTTTTATGAGCCGAATAAATTTTAGTTGTGACTAAATTGCCCTTGTTTATGGAAATGGAGTATGTAGGAAATTTTATTATGAAAAGTTGCCCGTTAAATTAATTTGCATGAACCGAGTTAATTTATTATGACTTTCACATGTTTAATAGTAGAAATGGCATGATTAAGAATAATAAAAGGAATTG
>JAGPOY010009717.1:875-11285 GCA_018983105.1 Silene uniflora | reverse complement strand
TTCATATTCTCACATGACTTTTCATGAGATATTCACTTTCATGAGATGTGTTCATGTCTTTTAATGAACGAATTTGGCTTAATAAGGCCACATCTTTAAGCTCAATTAAGGCTTCTTTACTTGGCTAATCAAATGCCACATTAGTAGGCTCAATTAAGGCCGCAACATTAGGCTTATCATAACGCCATATGCTCGATCTCTGTTACAAACAGAGTCTTTATGAGATGTCACATTCACTTCAAGGAATGGATCAAATTTCATATCTCATTATACTGTTCAACTTCAGGTGAACAAGAATTAATTCACAAATAAATTTGTCTTTCATAAATACCGCTTTAAACTCAACAGCGGTTCATATTCTCATAGATGTGGACTTTCGGCCACTAGCATTTACACGTGAACTTCTGGCCACTTACACTTATACAATATGAATATATTGTATTGATGAGGCGGTGTTAAATTATTACACACCTTGAAACTTTGAACTTCAGGTCAAAGTTATAATATAGACATATCTCCTCATCTTATAAACCAAATCCAAAATTATATGATATGTCTATTAATTACTTTCAGGACACGATAAAATTTATAAAATTGGAGCACTAAACAATGAAATACAAATCTATTACGCATAATCAGATGTAAACAACATGGGGTTATAAACATGGTCCGAACTCCGAACTATCCCATATGATTATAGATTTAAGTCAATTTGAACAAAACATGTTAAATACGTACTAAAGATTAATATTCTTACAAACAAAATTTTATGCGCAATATGGAAGCAACATAGATTAAGAACATGACAAGTGGGATAACAACAATACACATGGCTTTAAATCCTTTAATTCATGTTGCCACATATTCATAAGTAAATCATTAAAGGACACGTACTGATTGAATTTTGCTTGAAACTTGAAAGTATGTATGCGTGCGAACTTACCTTTGCTTGATTGAATCATTACACGTACGAATGATACGATGATAGCATGGATTATTTCATTGTGAGAAACTTGCGATGAAACGAGGATACAAGACAATTTGTACAAGTGAAAACTGAACATTGTATATTAACCAACTTACCCCAAATCCAGTGAAGATTAAACAATTGCAATTATTTAAGATATCAATGCGTAAGATATCAATGCCCTGTGTATACCTTAGCACATGAGATTGACCAGTAATAAAATACCTRATTTACCTTTATGAGTAATTGGGTTCCACTAGCAAAATACTCTGTACAAAATTACTTAAACACACATGACATGACATGTTCAAGTTAGAATGATTTCACGTATAATTTTTTTTTTTTTTTAATAAGATTAGGGTAGAGACTCGTGCTGATAACGTGTTGTGAAATAAAGAGAAGAGAGAATTGTATATTATTCCATTATGAGAGGGTATATATACACATACAATGAGGGTAGAGTTTCCATAAGACAATATACTGTAGAATATTCTTACATATGGACATCCATATAATAATATTTCATAACAGTTCTTTAATTAAAATTAAACAAATGATTGAGAGAGATGGACAACTCCATATAAGTTATTCACAAATTAAAAACTTAAACACAATAAATTATTAACGATCCCGTGATTTCCACGGGCTCCAAACCTAGTTTCATGTGAAGCCGCAACTTAAGTTAACGGCTTTACCTTATTTCCTATCATAAATAGCACCAGATTTTTACAAGAGAAGCTTAAAATTAAACAAATGATTGAGAGAGATGGACAACTCCATATAAGTTATTCACAAATTAAAAACTTAAACACAATAAATTATTAACGATCCCGTGATTTCCACGGGCTCCAAACCTAGTTTCATGTGAAGCCGCAACTTAAGTTAACGGCTTTACCTTATTTCCTATCATAAATAGCACCAGATTTTTACAAGAGAAGCTTACTTAGCGGCTTTGTCCCTTATCAAATTGGCAATGCTTTTGTGTCCTCCTGAAGCTGGGATCATGTGCTATTGACTATTGTTTAGTTTGACAAAATGTATGATATTAACAACATTAAATGAAAATTGTTCAATTGAAGGATAGAACCCATGACCTCTAAGTGAGAAATAGTCTTAATAACCACTAGACCCACATCACTAATGTGCTACTTTACTAAAAAAATACTGTAATTATTTTTCGGGACAGGGGATGCAGATGACCCCCCTGCACCCACGCCAAAAACGCCCCTGTTGTCTAGTATAGGCCGCTGGGTTTTCCAGCGGTTTCGCCAATTTAATATTAAAAGAAAAAACTCAAACTTGGATGATAAGAAATAAGGTAAAAGCCGCTAGTTTAAGTAGCGGCTTTACGTAAAATCTGGAAAAGATGTGGACTCATTGGCCCAAAATAGTTTGAAGAAGCCAACCCCAAAAATTCTATTAATTTGTCAAATAACCCCACTTAGCTAAAAAATTCAAGAAAAAGTTGCTAAAGAGTGGTCCATGAATAATGGACGTACTATATTACTGATAAACACTCACTTTCCCATAATCATTATGAACGAAAAATCCCGACCACCCACGAAAAACCCTCTGCCCACGGCCCACCCACTATAAACCTAGACTTATAGCAGCCCTCTCTTACCGGCCTTAATTAGTTTACACACCAATCGACCCCACATAAGAACAACCTATGACCACAATATTGACAACCCATGAAAACTAACAATCTATTATACCCCGTAATAGTAATATGTCAATTATCAAACCCTTAAACTAATTCTATTAATTATAATATGTTAGTCAAACCTTTTGACAAAATCCATTATTTATAATATGCTTATGCAATCTGCTTATGCTAAATATCATCCGCGGATAATCAATCTGAGCCATATTCTTCTGAGAATGGCAAATGAAAGAAATACTGTGTCAATGATTTGGGTTTCAAGTTCAAATCAGAGTACATATTCGCTTTGGCTTTGAACAACAAAATTCACTGGCGCGGTCGGTCTAATAAAATTCTAGTAATCGACCCCTTTACACAATGATATGCCGCAACGAACAAAGAATGCTATGATTTTCTATAGTTTCCTCTACTATCACCTTTATTAGTTCTCTATGATTCTAATTTACTAACAATGTTACAGTTCATCTTTCGGATTTTCTGTGTCGGTCGTTGGGGATGATTTCGATTTCTGGAGCTTAAAAGGAATAGCTGCATTCTTCTTTATGAACTTATAGAGCTCCACCAGCGTCTGATCTGTGTCGACAGTGATCTGCAAACATTACAGAAATGTACATAACATGAGAAATTGCGACGATATTGTTGAATTTTGAGTACTGAATTCAATAATCGAACTCACAGGATCCAAGCTTTTGTTCCCAGCTGGAAAGAATAGAATGGTCGGGAACTCATCGAACTGACAAAAATAGCACAGAGTCATTACTGCAACTTAAAACAGGTAATTTAAGTCGCGTCAATTTTAAATGGGTCAATTTCGGATCAATAGTTTGAGCTCGATATTTGGGTGTCATTATAAATTGGATGTTTCGTGTTATGGCGTATCTCGGGTTGTTCTGATGCCATTGAACTGAATCAGATCAAAAAAAAAAACAAAAAATTTAGCAAAGCTAATACCTTTGCTCTGGGATGCTTATTAGTCGTTCCGTCCATTTTAGCTATGACAATAGACTCTATGCTTCTCAAATGTTGCGCGAGTTTATTGTAGATTGGCTCAAGTGATTGGCAATGGTCACACCCAGGAGCATAAATCTGGCGAAACAATGATCTCGAATAAGAAATAAGAAATCTATAAACTCGCGCAACATTTAGGGTAAATAGTACCTGAAGAAGCACATCCTTGGACTCATCCAGGATTATCTGATCGAAGTTATCACCAACGACAATCTTCACATCATCGTCATACTGTTCGTTGTAAACAGTTAAAAGGGTAATAAACAAATCCTCGTACAAGACAACGAGCTGCGCTACTCGAACCTTGAAAAAGAAGTGGAACATCAACTTACAGTTTCAGGAACAGGATCAGACTTGTGGAAAGGTTTCAGTTTATCTTCCAGGAAATCGTCTCCAAAAGCCTGTCCATATTTCAGGAGATAATGTAAGCGATAATGAGGAAAATGCGGAAAAAAGCTGATAAATTTTCGCCTACCTTAACTTTTTCAAATGTCACTTCTCCGTCAAGTATGAATTTTCCCGAATCTTCATGTACTGTGTATGCAATCACCTGTCCGAAGACCAAACGCAATGCTTAATCATGGCCTATACAGGCGAAAATGCAACTCAGCAAAGAACAGGCATCGTCATACTTTAGGCGCATTTTCTGTGACACCGAGATAACTAGCAACAGTTCTGCTTACATCGTCTCTGTCAAGTCTAACATAAACAAACATGATCTACATTCAATAAAAAACAAGTTATTATCATTTGAGCAGTCGCGTCAGGTTCAGCTTAAACATAAAACATTGCGACAAGTAGGAAGAAATCGAGTAATTATACCTTGCCCTTGAACAATTTGGCAGCTTGGGTAAAAATCGGAAGGACTAATGCTGAATTGTTCGACGTAGCAAACAGCAAGAGCTAAACAAATGATTTAATCGAATGTTAATCGAGATGTGAGTTTTAATTTTTGACCCAAAAAAGGAAACGTAAAGAATCTGTTCAACATACCAAAAAAGGAAAATGTAAAGAACCTGTTGAATAAGCGGTAACTAAATAGTTACCTGCTTCTTGATCTGACTTTGAAAGATCAAAGCAGCATTGTGTTTAGTAAACGCCGTAATCAATGGATGTTTGTTAGCGAAGACAAACTCGGCAATTGCAGATTTTGTAAATTCTCCATCTACAAATGTCGAATATTAAACCGTTCAGCGCATCATCAACAGGCTTAAAACAGAATTTTTGACAGAGTAACACACCGAAGTAAGTGACTTTCTCGACTTCCTTTTTCAGCAATACTAAAGCAGGGCGTTTAGCTTGCGCGTTAATTTTAAATAGTTTCGCGATATTTGGATTCGCAGTCTGATAGATGTTAACATCATCCTCAAGTCTAGCTGCCGAAGCTAGTTCCACACTTTCAGAACCTTGCAGGTCAGAATTTTCGATGTTTAAGCCAAAGGGACGTCAACGACTAGTCGAGTAACAACAGCAAACTCCATGAAACAAAGACTTACTGTCAAAGAGTTGAGAAATGCTAAAACAAGTTTTTCATAGGAAGTTAGAATCTTTTGTGCTTCCTCTGTCGTCGTAAGGTTGTATACACCCGATCCCGTCTTTTTCTTAATCCATGTTACTATAGCATCCCTGTAAATTGCAGCAACTACTGTTAAAACACAAATTATAAGAACCCTGGCCTGCATGCTGAAATTTCAAGAAATGTAAACAATTGATTGGAACGAAAGAAATATTAACGAATAGAATACCATATATGTAAGCCGAGCAATGTACTTACCTAGTGCAGTAGTGGGCAAGCCACTGTAACGTTTATGACCGCCATCAACGAAGAAATAAACCGTGGGAAACCCCTGAACACCGTACTGATGAGCAAGGTCGCTGTCCTCGGTAGCATCAACATTGGCAAACACAACGTCGACTCCGTCTGCCTTTAACTGCATTGCAGCGGAAGTGTACTCCGGCGCAAGCGTCTTGCAATGACTACACCACGGTGCATAGAATTGTACCACCACGTGATTGTTGTTGATTACGACATTGGTGAAATTTCTTCCCTTTAGATGTACGATGACATCCTTATCGTCTGCCTTTGGGACGGAGTTGGTGGAGGAGAGTGATATGAAGCAGGTGGAGGAGATGAGGAGGGTTAGAACGAGTCGGCGAGTCGACATTTTTGTGGTGATCGAGTGAGGTGAGGTAGTGATGTTTGTGTAATGGAACTAAAGATCCTATTGTTTGGGAGTTAAGTGAGGAAGAAAAGGGATGTTTGAAGAGTTTTTAAGGGACTATTTCCCTTTAAATCACGGTTGTCAACACTGGATACCTCGTTTACACCAAAAAAAATATTATTGATTTTTTTTTTTGGGTTACACGAAGCGGGATTAGCCCATAAAGAAAGCGTAAACAGAAGAAATAAAAGATTTATATAAGGGCCAAGTGGTGTGTAATTTAGGTTGATGATGATAACAATCATGACACTAGGTCGACTCTTCATATATATCAATTTTAGTTTCAGATAATTTCATTTAACTTCCGATATTATAAAACTAGATTTGGTATTTTTAAGGAGATTTGTTGCGTTGTCAAGAATAACTTCGTTAGTTGTGACGTATCTAGGATTTGTTTGCGGGATCCGGTTATAAAATTGTGATAGCGATAACGGAATTTTATCGAAAAATGTGTTAATGTTATGCTAATAGTTTTTTTTGCAATAAGAATACATAAGGGGTAATATATTCTTTCCTATAGCCACAAAATTAACACAAATACTTATATAGTTATATATGGCCGTATTAAAGGTATTAAACGAGTTCTTTCATAACTAGCTTTAATTCATATATGGACGTGAGTTTATAACAGAGTTGAGAGTTCCAATTAATAACAAGATTTTGTTATAATAGACGATGAGGGAATTTACAAATTGAAAAAACAAAAAATAAGCGAAGTTGGAGAAATAGAAATAAAAAATAAGTCACAAGTGTTGAGATAGAGGACCGAACCCCCCAACTTCCACGCATACATCATGTACAACTTACAAGATCATATATGCAACCTATTGGTTCTTAATTGCGTTTTATATACGAACGAGTACCTAAATAACCTCATCCAAGGGTAATTAAGTAAAACAATCGATTTTACAATCACAGATATGTAAAACAATTTTAGAAGCTAAGGATGATGAATAATTGCATGGAGCGAGGAACGATAATTGATAACGACTTTAATTCTCATTTCTGCACACGATTTACGGTCTTTAATTTAGGCGCACACACATTTAGACAACAACTGACCCAGGTGGGTAGCATTACAATCAAATTGAAATTGAAACCATGACTTTCTTAAACAACAAAACTAAAACAAAACAAAAAAGAAATACTTGAAAACTAAAGCAAATAGCGGGAAAATCGAAATGAAATTAATTATAAAGAGCAATAGTAGCCAGGGCAAGGTACTTTAGTACTTTAGTTCAGAAGAAGAAGGGTCAACGGCTACGCCATGTTTAGGGTTCGACAACGACTCCAAGTCCAAGCTGGCTGGGATCGTTGACAACTTCATGAGGGAAGTTGGAGTCAACCACACCGCCATCAGGATAGCTGGGCTCGACGACACCGTCGATAGGATAGTTGGGGTCGTCGACAACAAAGCCTACAGGATCATCGTTGGGGTTTCGACTAACTACTACGGAATTCTTAACTAAGTCGTCAAAAGGATCTCCCTCGGAAGGAGCAGTTGCGAAAGCAAGAATTAGCATTATCGTTGCCAATACTGCAACCTTTGTTGTACTCGTCATCATCATCTTCTTCGAGCATCTCCTTCTTCTTCTTCGCTTTTGTTTTTGTTTTATATATATTAGGTTGTATTTATGGTTTATGCATACTCTTACATTGTAAGTTCATGTGTATATATGCTACAAAATTTATACCCTTTCATCGTCCAACAATAGTTATATTCTTTTTTTTTGGTAGTTAAATAATTAGTTGGAGTAGTGCTCAATTTGTGCTTCAAATTATTATCTCTCATTATTTGCATGCCACCAAATTTGATCGTCAATTGATTTTAAGCCTTATTAATTTGATGACCTATCTCATTGAAATCTTATTCTAACGACGTGGGTACAATTACTTATCATCTGAGCTGGCCGGGTTTACCTAATTACGTACGACTCTGTTCAGGGACGTAGCCAGGATAGAATAAGAGGTGGGGCCGAATTTTAAGCGTTACTCCGAAAGCTTCATATTGTAGTTAGAGGCACGTTTTTAAGAGCGAAATATTTAATAGTACGACTATAGATCATCTTCTATAGCGCTAAAATTTTTAATTTTCTACCCGGGCCCGACCTATTTCGGCCGTAACATAGCTACGTCCCTGACTCTGTTGGCTGGCAAAGTTAGTTGAAAACTGAAATGCTAATTTATATACAGTAGGATGGAGTGGTGCTCATCAATATTAATGTGTTGAGGGGGGTTTTAGGAATGTGATGTGTGTGATGAAAGTGGAGATCCTATTGTTTGGGAGTCAAGTGAGTTAGAAAAGGGAGTGTTGAAGGGTTTAAGAGAGGAAGTATAAGATGGTTAGTTATTAAGGGTTTCTAAGGATTATTTTATTTTACTAATAGCTGTTGTCGACACCGAATACCTGGTTTACACAAAAAAAAAAATATTATTGATTTATTAGGACTAAGTGTACGTGGTATATAATGTAATAATGTGTGATCATAATGATGTAACAATCTTGAGGTCGTGTTTGATGAGCCAATCATATCGTATCTAACTTTCAAATAACATTTTTTAACTTTTGACATTAAATAAAACTAGTTTTTGTTATTTGAAAGGATTTTGTCAAGTTGTACGTCAAGAATAGCTTTGTGCCTATCAAGGACAAATAGAAGGAAGAGAATGTCTTTTGTAAGGCGATTAATTTTACAATAAACTTATTGTGGAACTACATTTTATTTACTTAAACAGCCATAGAAAGTTAATTGGTATCCACTCATACAAGGGTAAGTAAGTTAAATAACCGATTTACATTAACACGTACACATACATAAAGGAAACAGTACTACATATACAAATCTTTGTGTAGAATCAATTAAGAGTCTTAGGACAATTCAAGATGAGGATGTTGAAGATTTTGGCCATGAATTTCCAACATATGTAAAATTACAGAGTAATATTATCCAAAAATAAATTAGAAAATATAGAAGCTAGTGCCCCCATTAAGACAACTGGAAAAAAAAACTTGAAAACGAAAGTAAATAGCTTAAATAAAGCTGGAAAAGGGAAATCAAATTATAAAAAGCAGTAGTAGCTAGGGTAAGGTACGTCGTACTTTGCTACGTACCGCCATGTTGATAGTCGGGGTCAACCACAAACAGCTCCAGGATATTAGGGTTCGACAGCAACGGCTCCACGAAAGTTAGGGTCGACGACAACAGCTCCAGGATAGACGACAGCACCAGGATAGGCAACAGTTCTAGGATCGACATCAGCTCCAGGATAGACGACGGCAACAGCAACTTGTACCTCCTGCGCATATACAAAGGACAGTCGATCATCACCTCTCCCCAAAATGGCGCCGAAAGCAAGAATTAGCATTGTTGCCAATACTACACCCTTTGTTGTACCCGTCATCATCCTCGCCGTCTTCTTCTTCTTCTTCTTCTTCTTCTTCTCCGCTTTTTGTTCTGTTTTGGGTAATTAGGTTGTATTTACAGTTTATGTATACTCTTTACCTTGTATGTTCATATATTTATACTACAAGTCTACAACTATACCCTTTCGACCAACTCTAAGACACTTCAATTATTTTCTTTTTTAAATTAGATTATTGTTATCTCGATTTATAATTTGCCACCCAATTTGATCTGAATTGATTTTAAGCCGCTTTCATCCAACTCTAAGACGATTTAATTATGTTCCTTTTTTATTTTTAAATTGGATTAGAATTGCATTTCAAGTTATTTGCCACCCAATTTGATCTGAATAGATTTTATGCCTTGTTAATTATTTGATGACATACCTCATTATTGCAATCTTATTCTTAGGACGTGTATACAATTACTTATCATGTTCTTTCCAGTTTGAGTTGCATTGGATTGTCATCTTGCGACTTTCTTGGCACTTGCTAATGAAATATATGCTACATCGTGCTTATCATTACTTTACCTTTAGGTCGAGTTTGGTAGTCGGCAGATTACTTTCAGAATAACCAGTTTGTAATAGCATGTTGCAAAGGGCAAATTATAAAGCCAAATTTGATCAACATATTTTAGTCAGTTGAATTTGTTAGGGTGTTTGATCATCGACAGATTATGATTGATCGATTGTTCTCTCTATTTGTTTGTCATTAGTCTAATGCTCTGTTGTTATCGAAGAGCACACCTAAGACTATTTGTAACATAAATTATTGACTGGAACGAAGGAAGTCTCTTTAATGTAACTAATAATTGTCGATTTGAAAATGTACTAATCTACTATCACTCTCATTATTTGCCACTAAATTTGATTTGAGTTAATTTGATGATCACCTACATACCTCATTGCAATCTTATTCTAAGGACATGGGTACAATTACTTATCATGTTCTTTCCTTTTTGGATTTCATTGGGCTAGCTATTAGTTTTGTCAAAGGAAAGACAAAAAAATAACTTCATCCTATAATAGCTTATCATCTTTCGACCTTGGCAATTGTGGATGAAATATACGAACTTCATTCTTATCATTTTCTACGTCTAAAACATGTTTAATAATCAGGGGATTACTTTTAGCATACACAG
>JAGPOY010009715.1:0-13717 GCA_018983105.1 Silene uniflora | reverse complement strand
AGAAAGGTGTCCTAATCTAATATAACCTTACAAGCAAGGCTATGTGCATGCTTATTAAAATTTCTAGGAATAAAACTAAAGGAAATACAATGAAAGGAGGCACAAAGTGAGAGGATATCCTCTATGATGTTCTTGATTTGGTGATGAACGCGTTCCAGACCTGCAAGATTATTAACAATAGATAGGTTGTCAGTCGACACCTCAATATGCCATAATCCTTCATTGATTGCCCAGAGTATCGCCTCCCTTATGCCTAGTGCCTCTGCCTGTAAAGGTGATTCAGCTTTGATCTTCTTTTTGCCTTCCTGGACGCAGGTACCCATTGGGTTTATAGCAACCCATCCGATTCCAGCTAAACAAATTGATTTCCAACCTGCATCAGTCATAATGCGAACCTGATCGCATCTAATAGACTCTCCCACAATCCTAACAGGAAAGCTTTCCTTTATGAGTCTCGAAAAGTTTTCTTCCTCCCCCCATAATTTGTTAAGGCATTGAGCCCCCTCTCTTCCTGATCCTTTTCACCTTTCGTTTGATCCACTAATCCTATTATTTGATTCCATAAGTTGATGATCATAGACGGGTGAAAGGAGTCACCCTGAAAAAGAATCATATTCCTTATACTCCAGATGCTCCAAATAGTGGCCACGAACCTCTCCATCCTAATTTCCGCATCTTCCAACCCTCCAAGGTATTGCATCCATTCAATCACCCATCTTCTCAAATCAATCCCACTATCATGATAAACTCTTATCCCCATATCCGTACTTGCCCATATCCGCCTTACAATAGGACAATCTCTGAACAAGTGTTCCATAGTCTCCAAGTGTTCCCCTTCACCATCACATAGCTTACAGTTGACACCACTCTCCATCTTTCTTTTAACGAAGCTCACTCCTACAGACAGAGAATCTGTGATAATTCTCCAGATAAGAATTTTCCATTTATTTGGTCCTGGAAGCTTCCAAAGCTTCCTTTTGCAAAAAAGCTGGCCTTTTTCATCTAGTCTTTTCTTATCTTTCTCAGATCCTCTATTGCTCACAAGATTTCTTATTAAACATCCATAACCACTTTTAACTGTGTAAGCTCCTTCCTTATTATGAATCCAGTATAATTCATCTTTAGGTCGACTTATACTAATGGGCATTGCAAGAATACGATCAGCATCCTCCTTCTGGAAAAGAGATGAGACCCTCATTTCATCCCAAGTGTTCAAACCACTATGTCTATTCTTAATCTGGAGATCCCTTATCCTAAGGTTTCTCCATGTCAACCCCTCATATGACAACATCTCCTCTTTTGGTTCAGGACACCTTCCCTCTACCCACTTAGTACTCCAGACATTTAAAGATGAATTAAGTCCCGGTTTCCATGCAATATGTTCACTTAAGAACTTCATCCCATGTATTATACTCTTCGCACCCCAGGACAAATTATGTTTTTTACGAAAAAGGATGGATCCCGAAAAGCTATTTATTTTAAAGAGTTTTTTCTTTAAGAAACGGGCAAAGAAATTACCTTTATTGTTGATGATTCTCCACGCATGTTTTGCCAGAAGAGCTTGATTCATACACTCAATATTTCGAATACCAAGTCCACCCTCACTCTTAGGTAAGCTAAGAAAGGTATTACTACACCAGTGCATAGACTTCTTCTTTTTACTCCCCACCCACCAAAAATGCGACAAAATCGAGTTAATCTTGTTTGTCACACTTACCGGTAGTTTAAATACCGATAGACAGTAATTAGAAAGATTTGATAGGACGGAGTTAATCAAGGTGAGTCTACCAACTGATGAAAGAAAAATACCATTCCAAGAAGCTATGCGTTGCATTACACTGTCAACGATACCTTTAAAGAGCTCCTTCTTTGATCCCTGAAACTCAGTAGGAAGATCTAGATATTTCCCAAGTCCCCTATTTTTCTTTATATTAAGGTTTTGCATGCAAATTTTCGCTCTTGATAATTTGGTACTTGGGCTAAACCATACACCAGATTTGTCTTCATTCATAATTTGCCCAGATATTTTGCAATAATGGTCCAGGATAATACGCAGCCTTTTAGTAGCGTCATTTCCATCTTGTACAAAGAAGATAGCATCATCCGCAAGGAAAAGATGACTTATTTGAGAAGCCCCTCTATCAATGTTAATTCCTTTGATGTATCCCCTCTCGTGTGCCCTTCTCATTTTGTGTGAAAGAACATCCATGCACAGGACAAAGAGGAAAGGAGATAAGGGGTCTCCCTGTCTTAGACCACACTTCGGTTTAAAAAGTTCCCTTGGAGACCCATTAAGCAGGACTTGGTATGAAACCGTGGAGACACAATTCATAATCAGCTCAACCATATTGTCAGGGATTCCAATCTTTTCGAGAACCACCTTCAAAAAATCCCATCTGACTCTATCATAAGCTTTACTCATATCCGCCTTGAAAGCAAATCTACCATTCTTCCCTTTCTTATGCGAATTTATTACATGAAGTACTTCATTAGCTAGCAGGATATTGTCAGAGATTTGTCGTCCCGGGACGAATGCATTTTGAAAGTCGCTTACCAACTTTCCCATTATTCCAGCTAATCGGTTTGTAATGCATTTTGAGACAATTCGCATGATTACATTACATAGGCTAATAGGACGGTAGTCCTGAACTCTTTCCGGGTTATCACATTTTGGGATTAATGTAATAAAAGTACGATTAAGCTCTTTCAGGATCTTACCAGAGTTCAGGATTGACAGGATGGCCTTAGTGACATCCTTCTTCACCAGAGGCCAGCACTTTTGATAGAAACAACCCGGAATACCATCAGGACCAGGTGATTTGAATGCACCCATTTGAAAGACTGCCTTTCTAACTTCCTTAGCTGTGAAAGGTTTTTTCAGATGATCAATCTCATCACAATTTAGGCCATTATCATACCCTTCCATAAAATCATTAACCTCACTTATATAACTATCATGACATTCACTTGAAACCGGGTTATATAGATCATAGAACGATTTGTTGGATATATCTCCAATATGATCTCTATCATAGCACCAATCACCATTTTCATCCTTTATTCCTAAAATAAAGTTTTTCCCAGCCCTTCCTTTTACCCAATTGAAGAAGAATTTAGTGCAAGTATCCCCATCCACCATCCATTTCAGCTTTGCTCTTTGTTTCCAAAACATGGCCACGACCTTCGCAAACTCTTTCAATTCACCATGTTTTTCCATATAAAACTCTTCACCTTTTCCTTCCAAGATCATATCCATTCCTACTTCTAAATCCTTGTCAAAGTCGTCCCACTTCCTCTTCCATTCCCTCCCTTTATCTAGAGCCCATTTTTTAACAGATGATCTTACACAAGCAATTTTTCGTGCCACAATATAAGCTGCTGAGCCTATCACCTTTTCACTCCATGCTTCTTTTATACATTCTATACACTCTTCATGAGCTAAGACCCAAGCATCCATCTTATAAGGCTTTTTTACTTTATTTTCTACAAGATTAAGATCAAGTTCAATAGGAGCATGATCTGAAATTTGGATCGGGTAATGTTTTATTCCGGTATTAGGAAATAAATATAACCACTCTTTTGAACCCATAGCCCTATCAATCCTTTCATAAACCCTTTTATTTCCTTTTCTATTATTACACCAAGTGAACTTGGGGCCTTTGAAGGGTATATCTATCAGCTCATTTCTAACTCTCCAAACATTGAAATCTCTTGCTCCTACTATACTATTTCTACTTTGACTCAACTTGTCACTCTCTAATTCTACTTGGTTAAAGTCCCCCATAATAAGAAAAGGGTGCTCCAAATTCTCAAGACAAGACTCCAAAGCCTCCAAAACCGAGACTCTCTTTTGAGAGTTAGGATCACCATAAAAGAGAACAAGATACCACACCAAACCACATAGCTTTTCCACTCGTAGGATAATATAATTAGTACATGATAAGATGTGTTAAGATTATGATAATCTTAAGATTATGATTTGATATTATAAAATATGGATATCATAATCTTAAGATTATGATTTGATATTATTGTTAACAAAAACGGGGATACACATAAAAACTATACTCATAAATTCCTCCATTCCATTTGATTCTATACATCTGTAGAATATATGTGAGGTATATTTTAATCAAATGTATAGAATCAAATGGAATGGAGGAAGTACTAGACACTCGAATTATAAGTAATGGGCAAAATTACTCCAAATTTATTTTATTTTTATTTTTTTGTATGAAAGCTCATGATCTTCTTATTCTTTCACTATGGGGTAAAAGGAGAAGATACAAGATGTCATTCTTACAAGAGTAAACCAATGAAGCCTAAGAATTATGCCCTATTTAAATTAGCAATCAAAATATCATAATGCTTATGCTTGACTTTTTTTTACCATTTTACTGCTTCCTAAGCGTTTGGCTAGCTTGACATTCCACCTTTCTAAATGTTCCGTGATTACGTTCTTGCCAAAGATGATAGACTATAGCAGCAATACTGCTACTGTACCAAGCAGCCTTCCAGTGGCGACGAACTACTTTATGGCCGTTCCAACTTAATTCATCTTCACAGCTATCAATTCTTTCCTGCAATTGTAGCCAACTGAGAATGTCATGCCATACTTCTCTTGCATAGGAGCATTGAAAGAACACGTGTGCATGGGACTCATTCTCCTATTACACATGATGCATCTATTTACAAGGCAAATCCCATTTTTTTTTTTTAATAACTACATTTGGCACGTTAGAAACTAAAGGGCAAGTAAGTCGTATGAAACATAAAAGGAGTGTCCCTCGATATCCTGGCCGTGTATTTAGGTCCACTCTAAAATGGGTCAAATATCGTCTCACTTAAGCATTTAAGATATTATTTATTTATTCTGCTTTTATCTTCGTACTATTTAACCGTCTTAAATTTAAGAGATACACTCATCTTAAAAAGAGAAAATTATTTAAGAAAAATCATATCATATAATCATACTATATATTAATCCTCTAAGCTACCTACTGATATGTCAGTTTATATTACAAGTACAAAAGACGTGTCAATCAACAATGTATTAGAGTAGGATGCTTTTAATTAGGCAACATCATATTATGAGCAAAATTATTTGTTTCGATAATCAACTGCTACGCTTTTAACATTAAAATTCAAATTCAAAAAGGTCAAATTGGGATAATAATTGCAAAATTAATATGATCATTTGATTTATTTATACGAAATATTTTATGTAAAATTATTAATATTTCATGCGCAAGTCAACTGTAGAATTGTCTTTTTCAATGACATCATAAATAATTATGGTATACTTGAAAAATGATATAGTTGCAAAAAAAAAAATTCTTAAAAAAAATATGTTACTAAAAAAAATCAAACAAAGAAAGTGAATAAAAAATGAACTGATAGACAGGTATAACGGGTTGGGTCATAGTATAGGTAATTTAGGATATATACAGGGCGGGTCAAATACGTTTCGGGTCTCAAGTTGGGTCAGGATCAAAATACGTATGAAACAAAATTTTATAATATCTTTTATTTTACCATTTTTCAGCTGAAAAACATAATTTTTAAAATTAAATCATATTTAATATTAATAATATAATTATATTAATTACATGCCGTACTTATATTAAAAGATTATAAAATAAAATAATATTATTATTAAATAATATAAAATTTATATAAAATAGATTTTAAAATTAGTTTTTATTTAGAATATTAAAATCATTATTTTTTTATTTATTATTTCAAATAATATAAAAAAAATATTTTAATAATTTTCTTGATTTATCTTTGACCCATCGGGTCGAATGGGTTGGGTCAGGTTTTGACCCTAAAATAACTGGTCATTTCGGGTTCGACACCTTGGCCCTTAAAAACCGGGTCAGGTCCGGTCGGGTTTACGAGTAGGGTCAAGCGTTCAGAGGTCAGAATGAGCATAACGCAATAAGCACCCCCATATACCATTCATAACAAATATTATGTTTTAAATAAATTGTGCAACTTATAATATAATATATCTAATACAAGGTATTTTCTTAAACTTATAACTATTCATCAAATTTAAATAACAAGTATATATCTCTCCAATTTTCTATTTTCGTCCCTCTTACTTTTTAGAGGTCAGTTTATATTACAAGTACAAAAGACGTGTCAATCAACAATGTATTAGAGTAGGATGCTTTTAATTAGGCAACATCATATTATGAGCAAAATTATTTGTTTCGATAATCAACTGCTACACTTTTAACATTAAAATTCAAATTCAAAAAGGTCAAATTGGGATAATAATTGCAAAATTAATATGATCATTTGATTTATTTATACGAAATATTTTATGTAAAATTATTAATATTTCCTGCGCAAGTCAACTGTAGAATTGTCTTTTTCAATGACATCATAAATAATTATGGTATACTTGAAAAATGATATAGTTGCAAAAAAAAAAAAAATTAACTTAAAAATAATATAGTCTCATATGAAGTTAAAAATATATAGACTGTTTCAACTTCTAATATTTTTTATAAGATTTTTTATATTTCTAAAACGGTTTGATCTATCAAAAGAATAATAATCAAATATGTAATAATGTAATAACTTAAAAAAAAATATGTTACTAAAAAAAATCAAACAAAGAAAGTGAATAAAAAATGAACTGATAGACAGGTATAACGGGTTGGGTAATAGTATAGGTAATGTAGGATATATACGGGGCGGGTCAAATACGTTTCGGGTCTCAAGTTGGGTCAGGGTCAAAATACGTATGAAACAAAATTTTATAATATCTTTTATTTTACCATTTTTCAGCTGAAAAACATAATTTTTAAAATTAAATCATATTTAATATTAATAATATAATTATATTAATTACATGCCGTACTTATATTAAAAGATTATAAAATAAAACAATAATATTATAAAATAATATAAAATTTATATAAAATAGATTTTAAAATTAGTTTTTATTTAGAATATTAAAATCATTATTTTTTTATTTATTATTTCAAATAATATAAAAAAAATATTTTAATAATTTTCTTGATTTATCTTTGACCCATCGGGTCGAATGGGTTGGGTCAGGTTTTGACCCTAAAATAACTGGTCATTTCGGGTTCGACACCTTGGCCCTTAAAAACCGGGTCAGGTCGGATCGGGTTTACGAGTAGGCTCAAGCGTTCAGAGGTCTGAATGAGCATAACGCAATAAGCACCCCCACATACCATTCATAACAAATATTATGTTTTAAATAAATTGTACAACTTATAATATAATATATCTAATACAAGGTATTTTCTTAAACTTATAACTATTCATCAAATTTAAATAACAAGTATCTCTCCAATTTTCTATTTTCGTCCCTCTTACTGTTTAGAGGTCAAAGTTTTCACATTGACCGTAAATATGTTGGAAAATAAAAAAGATTTATTTATCTTACACCTTACTAAAATGTGACTAACTTAAGCTACTGTTCAAATGAACAGTTTGAAACGATTCGTTTTGACTTTACTTTGCTTTTTTCGCTTTTTACTTTCTTCCTTCTTTTCCTCTCTATCACACAAACAGTCAAACACCCCTTTCTTCTTCTTCCTTCTTTTCCTCTCCATCACATCTTAAACATCAGTATTTTCATATTCGCCAGCCCTAAAAACCTCCATCAGTATTTTCATATTCCCTATTTCTAAACCTCCATCGTTATACCGGTATACAGGTATCATGTTCATCTTTACAATTTGTCTAATCGAGCTTGATTTTTTCACCATTGATCGAAACTTGATTACATTATCTAAATTTTTTCCCAATTTCTTTACAGAAGTTCTACTGCCGACAAATCAGATTCGTAAATTCGGAAAGAACCTCAAATTTTATTCAAGTATGTGGGTTTTTCTTTAATTCAATTTTGCTGAAAGTTTCAGTTTTTTGGTTGATGAATTTATTTTAATTTAGTTTGGTAAGCTGATAATTTTGCCATGTGTGATTCTTGTCATTTGGGTATTGCTCAGATCATCCTTTTGTTGTGATATATAAACTCCCACTTTTCTTTTCGAGTCATCTCAAAATAATCGTCTTAAGAAAGTAGATGGATATGAATAGCATTCATGATGAATTCTGCAAAGGATGATTGACTGAAAGTAGGCACAGTTGTGTTTCTCTCTTTTCAGACGGTCATGTATGTCTTAAGCGAGACGGCTATTATAAGGTTCCATTTTCGAGGGACTAAGTTGTGGGTTGTTTGAACTTGAAAATCAATTGTTTAGAGAATTGGGTGTTGAAATCCCCCCTACTACTAAGAGAATAACAATTCTCAATAATTTTCCCTCCAAAAGGAATCTTGATTATATAAGAAAACAAATTCTATTTTAGTTAAGTTATTATCTACTAATTAAGATATAATATTTAATCATTATACAAAAATTTTTTAACTAAATTATAATCTTTTAAATAAAATTTAAATAAATCTGGTATAAATCTAAACTTTCGTATGTATCTGAAAAACCGATAAATTGATATTATTACTTTCGTATTAAAAAAACTTACCGCCTACTTAATTCGTATAGAAAAATTCTGAACTAATACTATTTCGTGATAAAAAAAAATCTTTAAAATTATTTGAGAACATTTGTAAACTGAAATCATTAGTGTTGTGGTAAACAAAAATTCATTAAATACACATTTCATGACTTTACTAAATTCTTTTGATTAGTTTTCCATTTCAATTTTTTTATCCTCAGATTAAAATATAAAAAATTAATAATGTCAATTTTAAATCTATAAATCTCCCTTCTACTAAAAGAATAAGTGATCTCTTAATTTTTCCCGCCTAAATGAAATGTTCAACGATTGGTTTTCACTCCTCACACTATATGATAAAAGTATTAATTATATGCCATCAATAGGAGATAATACTACTAATTTTTAATTTTTAAACACACATTAATGAGATATTTTAATTTATTATACATGTGAGATTGCATTAATATGAGAATGATATGTGAGAAATATTCTACACAATTTTTTTCATAATTCTATTTTCCCGTCTTTTGATACAAAGGTACTCTAGAAGTTGACTATCTCCTATTGCACATTCTCAAATTTTATTATATTTACTTGAGGTTATTGGTTTGGTAAAAGTAATCGTATAATAATATTATTTTTAATGATAAAGTGATAATTTATATAATTAGGTTCAGTTAAATATCAATCTTATTTGATGTGAAAAATATCAAATTTTCTCTCTTATATCGCTTATGCATATTACCAAGCTATAATATTTAAGGTCTTTCTACATTTTTATCTAAAAAACCGCGCATTTGCGCGGGTTTTACACTAGTTAATAACATTTGTGGACGGAATTTGCAATTGATGCAGGAAACTTCTCTTAAACGACAGAATATAAGTAAAGGCCCTACTCGGCTTGAATCGAGACTAAATCGGATTGTATACACAAGAAAGGTATGTAGGTTATGTAAGTTGTTTTAAGGTTCCATTTTTTGGGAAAGGTTTTGTTTGTTTGCTATTGTTTAAGGAAAAGGAAATAATAATTTGAGACACAAAAGGAAAATAAAGAGTTTTGATATTGTATGACCATTGTACTGCAGACTGTACCGTGTTTAGAGTGCTCTCATAGTTATTCTATAAGTGTGTTCAGTTTTTATCGAGATGAAATTTTTGGTATTGTAGTAGTATAGACACCGTCTTTGTTGTTGCTTTGAGCAATTTTGATGAGGAACGAGATAGAATTTATGTACGCATTAACGAGTTGACTGATTATCTCAACACTAAGAAACTCGCATTTGAATAAATTGAGACTGATTATCCTCAAGCTTATTCAAAGACGAATTTATGCGTACATAAATTGAGACTGATTATCCTCCATTTTTAGATAATGTGATCAAGTTTCGATCTATGGTGAAAAAATCAAACGCGAGATAGAGAAATGGAGATAGAAAAATGGAGGATAATCAGTCGTAAGCTTATTAAAGTGGTCTCAAATTCTGCTTAAAGACCGTAAATGGTCTCAATTTTATTTTGCAGTCGCTAATTTGTGACTGAAGTTTTAGCAGTCTCAAAACTCCCGCAGTAGCCTCAAATTTGAGACTGTCTTGAAATATTGAGGATGACGCCAATTTATTTGTTACCAGTTTTTCGTACCGCCTTACAGTGGTCTCAGAATCTAAAAAACAGTCTTAAAAGCGGTTTTGAGGCCGCTTTTTCTACTTTTGAGACCAGCGTAAGGCAGTCTCAAAAGTGCGTACTGTTTCTTGTAAAAGAAATTTAAGGCTATCTACGATTTGTAGAAGCTGGTGCAACTGGTGCTAAGGAATGCCGACTGGCTAAGCCCTAAAGAAAGCAAGCAAGTCAATTCCGCCCTACCCTTCTTTATCTTATATAAGGCACCAGGATAGGCTATAAGCTCCCAAGATGGGATAAAATTGAAGATAGGTGGCTTAGAGAAGAAAAACATAGGAAGAGGGCGTTTATTTAGACCAGTCTTTGTTGGTCCTTAAAGCATAGGACTTAGGTAAGGGGCGATACGAAAGACAGAGATCGTAGGACCCAGCAAAAGCCCCAAAACAAGATCTCAATTCTGGATGAGAACGAGATAAAATTCATTCATATATTTTAATGGTTATATACATTTAGGGATGACAATGTATCGGTTGGGTTGGGTTTCGATTATAATGGAATTTTAGAAGCCGGGCAGAGGCTAAAAAATGAGAATTCTGGATTTCGTGGGATTTAGTTAGGTAGTGAATTTGGTTGAGTGTTTCATTGATGAATTTGGGTTCCAATTTTAGAAATATTAGAGTGCTTGTTCACACATCTCGTTAAAATTAGAGACTATCTTTGGTCTCAAATTCTGCTTAAAGTTCGTAAATGGTCTCAATTTTATTTTGGCAGTCCCTAATTTGTGACTGAAGTTTTAGAATTCCGCAGTAGTCTCAAATTTGAGACTGTCTTGAAATATTGAGAATGACGATGGTCTCAACTTAAACGCGCCAGTTTATTTGTTACCATTTTTTCGGACCGCCTTACGTTAGACTCAAAAATCTTAAAAACGGTCTCAAAGGCGGTTTTGAGGCCGCGTTTTCTACTTTTGAAACCGCTTTAGGCGGTCTCAACAGCGCGTGTTTCTTGTAGTGAATACGGCAAGGTCTCAATTCTGGATGAGAATGAGATAAAATTCATTCATATATTTTAATGGTTATATACATTTAGGGATGACAATGTATCGGTTTGGATTGGGTTTCGATAATAATGGAATTTTAAAAGTCAGGCAGAGGCTAAAAATCGTGAATTCTGGATTTCAATTGTGTAGGAACCGGATACCAGCTAATAGAACTCACTTTCCACTTTCTATTGTTTCAGGTGTGATAGCGAAGTATAAAAACGTTACTGCAGCCGTCAAGTTTTGTGTAGTGCGTGATGTCAACACTATGCCCATCCTTAATTAATCAATTGCCCATCAAGATAATCCCGTGTGATGTATATGAAATAGACGTGTGTATTGTGTCATGATTAACTAAGTAAACAATGATTATCATGTACTCTATATGCATGTTTTATTGTGAACATTGAACGGACATGGAGTTTTTTTTATTGTGTAAACCGCTGACTTGCTACTACAAGATGTATGCATCTTCGGCTGTAAAATTCTTGTATTGGGTGGAGATTTCCGTCAAGTTTTCTCTGTCCTACTACGCCGTACACAACGGGAGGCGGTTGATGCTAGCATTGTGAGTTCAAAAATCTGGTCTAGCCTTACTAAGTTTAGGCTTACTGGGAATTTTGTTACTTCCTTCCTCGCGCCTAGACTTGTACGGTCGTTTGGCAGGAGTTTGTAGCGGACTATGACTATTAGTGACTTGCTTTTTGCTACCTCGATTGATACACAAACTACATAAACTACTAGGCAACACTGAGAATTGGTAATCAATGGATGTAAAAAAAAATGTTTTAATCGGACTCAAATAAACTACTCTCATTTACAACTATTTCAGAATTTAATTATAGAGCATAATCTCATATAAAACACGCATTAGATGAGCCAATTTATAATGTGATGAACTAAGATCCATCTTCTGAGTACACTAGATCGTTCTACAAATTGGGGTTCCGCGCGCAACGCGTGCGGAGCAACAACTAGTAAAACTAAAACATGAACACTTACAAAGAAAATATCTTTCACGAAAAACGTCCCGACAAAAAAAGTTACATCTATCTAAAGTATCGAAACATAAAGTCAATGTTCCATCTTGAAGACTGCAATAAAGCAAATGGGAAGAAAATAAAAAATTATAGGGAGTATTATATTACACATATCAATCCAACCCTAATTTGTTGCTCTTACTTTCCGGTGACTATTTGTATAAAAATCATAACTACTAATTATTGAAATTTATATGAAAATGTTATTTATAAACCAATTAAATTATAATCCCGTGAATTTCACGGGTTTTAAACTAGTTTTTGTTATATTCCAACTTGACATATCTTAAGTTTAAGTCACATATACCTATCCTAATACGAGTACTGTATAACTACATATATTGCTTATTTATATTTCTTCAATTCCCATTTTGTTTTCGACTCTTCCACTTAATTCACTTTATACTAATTATTTTCTTTCTAAATTTACTGGAAAAAAAATTGAACAAGCATCCAATTTTTATATTATGTACTTTGAAAAATTGACATTGTGGATGGTAAAAAGAATTGACAAAATGGATAAAATACATTAGCCATGTCAATCGGATGGTCATACAAGTCATCTTCGAATTCAAGTTATATTGATTGACTATTGACTGTGTTAGAACGCGTGTTATTAGGAATCGAGTCGATTTAGAGTTAGAATACGGGTCCATTATCATTTATAAAAACGCTTATTATCAAAGTTAATCTTATATCAAATATTATAGCCCTGTTCTTTTGGACTGAAACAGATCTGATCTGAACTAAACTGAACTTATAGGATCTAAACTGATCTGAACTGAACTTATAGGATCTTAACTGAACTTATAGGATCTGAACTGATCTGAACTTATAGGATATCTGAACTGAACTGAACTTATTGGATCTGAACTGAAGTTATAGCATCTGAACTGAACTTATAGGATCTGAACTGAACTGAACTGAACTTATAGGATCTAAACTGAATTTATAGGATCCGAACTTAAATTTCAGCTCCATTCAGTTCAGTTCAGCTCTATTCACTTCAGTTTAGCTCAGTTCAGCTCCATTCAGTTCAGTTCAGTTCAGTTCAGTTCAGCTCTTCTATTCACAAATTAACTCTTACTTCAGTTCAGTTCAGTTCAGTTCAGCTCCAATATGTTCAGTTCAGTTCAGTTCAAATAATTCCAGTCCAAAAAAACAGGGCCTTAACTTAACTTAATTTAATTTAATTTAACTTAACTATTATTATTATTATTATTTTTTTTTTTATTGTTATTGTTATTGTTATTGTTATTGTTATTGTTATTGTTATTATTATTGTTATTGTTATTATTACTATTACTACTTGCCAATAGAGTACACTGATAAAAAAAAAAGAAATATAGTATCAAACACAAGGTAAGATAAAACATTTTTCGCTTTATATACATTGATTTGTTCATACATTATACAACGATTACATCATGATAAAAAATAAATCACATATTACATATTTTTTCTAAGAATTTATTTCCATATTATCATAATCATCACATTATTTTCATCTTCTCTA
>JAGPOY010009672.1:0-10051 GCA_018983105.1 Silene uniflora | reverse complement strand
AGCTCAATGATTGGAGGAGATCTGAGGACGTTGGAAATTGGTGGTGGTCGGGGGGTCGGAGCAGAGCAGTGATGTTTAAGGTGGTGGTCGGAATTTTTTAGGGTTGTAAATTTAGAGATAGAGAGAGGATGCGGCAGGGACACAAAACCTGTATAGGGTTTTATTGGCTTGGTTATATATATACAGGAGATTCTTAAAGTTTTTTTTTTATTTATTTAATTAAGAAACCGGGTGGATGGGTCGGGTGACGGGTGAAATTTCTCCACCCGAATCCGACCCGATCCATCACCCGACTCACCCGCATTTCACCCGTTTAGTTCGGGTTTTCATCCGCATAAATAGTTCGGGTGGATCGGATTTAGACGGATTCGGGTGAAATTGACATCCCTATATGTGATGTTCTTAGCTGCAGGTTATATGCGCCCACTTATTTACTATGTCGCATGTCATTTACAGAAATCTATATCAAGTTTGGGCAGACGGTGGGTTCATGGACGTATCTACTTGATCTCTGATAGGAATCGTCGGCGTCAAGTTCGGACATGATACCTGGACACCGGGTGCATATGAGCATTGTATATGATTCCGATCTCATGTATACTACATACAGTATGATGATTTTTGCGCTGATGTTGGTCTCCAGAATGTCGGAACAGAGCAGCAAGCAGCCAATACCAGTAGTAAACAAATGAAAATGATTCTGCACTTTGGGAATCTGTTTGATCATTTTGTTTTTATTTTTTCTCCTGCCAGTTTTTCATAGGAGTTTTGCTTTACCTGAGCTGGAGTTTCATATATCAGCTGTATAGTACATAGAAATCTGTTTTCTCGGCCTTGTGGGTTTCTTCGCAATGTAATGTTATTAGTTGCAAGGCTTTGATTATACCCATCCTATACTATTCGTGTTTCCGAAGTAGATATCTTTATGTAATTCACTTCGTAAATTAAATTTGTGCAGCGAATTTATAGGCTAGCCGAAAAGGTTATTGAATGGTATTCAAAATCTGCCGTCTTCAAAACAGGCGTCACAAGCCCTTTTAAAGACATTACTCCAACCCTGTGGACATCGGCAAAATGATTCATTAAGCTAGTTGTCGTTCTAATTAACCATAACTCACAAAACTTGAGTCGATGTTTATCATAGGTCAACTATTTATTCTCCGTATTGTTATCATTACGGTATACATCCATACCTCTAACCCTCCCCATGCCAAAAAAAATCAAATGATGCGCCGTTCAAAAATATTTCGGATTTAAATTTGAGACTTGGCAACTGTGTTCAGTGAATATAACATACAGACCACTAAACTGGACTTATCGGGGAGCTCGTTTTCAAACAGAGCATATATCTAACAAAGACCCTGAATAATCAAACTTCGTCCTCGTGAAGAAGCATATTTGGGATGCCCTTAGTAACAGGGAACTTGCGGCCAGTTTCTGGGCAAATGAGGGCACCTTCTTCAAGGTGAAGCTCAAGCAAAGCATGATGGAATTTGCCGGCAAAATCTTGGTTGTTGAGCAGAGAAGAGTCAGCATCTTCTGGAAGTTCAGAGTACCCCAACGTCTTGGCAGCTTCGACAAAGGGCTTCCACTCAATCTTGGAGAAAATGTTCTTAAGGAAATCGATGTTCAAATCAACCTGCTTCTCCACCACATTTCCTGCCTCTATTTTCAAAGGGAACCCATTTACCACTCCCTTTATGTTTGACGATAGCATGTTGTGTGTTAGCAGCCTCATCTTTCTTTTTTATCCTTACTTTGTAGGCAGTCGAGAAGCCAAGTATGGTTTCTACAATACCAAAGCGCATCCAAAACATCAGGAAATATACAAGTCATATTTAATGATGCAGTACGTGCAATATCAGCATAAGACACCCAAGATTGATTTCTCAACAGGCTAAAATACAGTGATAAACACAATTGTTCTACAAGTTGTAGGATTTTAATCACACGTAATCCTCGGAACAACGAGTATATTGTAGATAATAATCGAAGACATTGAGAAGACACCACATATAACGATATCCATGAGACCTCAATAAGGGAAAACAGCTGGGACAGAAACGAATTAGCTATTAAGTTGTAGGCTCTTAATCTTAAGAAAAAGGATTGATTCTTCAAACATAAAGCAAACCATCTAATTTCAAAACTTATGTCACAGAATCACAAAGGATCTGACATCTATCTAGTTCAGTAACTCTAGATGCGCTGTCTACAACATTACTCAGAAATCAATAAATTGAGCTCACAACAGTAGCAGACTCTTCTTACACAAAAGGAGTTTTGATACCATCTCTCTAACAAGTTGGTAAATTCATACATGCTTTCTTTCTTTTTTTTGCTAAACCGTTTACCGGGGGGATAAAAGTTCCTCCATACAGGAGTCTGCATTCAGAGACACCAAGATGTGGCCAATCCCAACCCTCCATAGAACTTCGGTGTACAGCTAATCTAAGTTGAAAATCTCATATCTTAATTCGTACTCCCAAATCCCAATACAGTTTTCTCCAAACCCTAAAATTATTTACTAATTTATAGTGTCAATCATGTAATCAACCTCCAATCTAAATTCAGGACTAATGTTGCCTGCAATCCAACTAGCGCCAGAGTCGGATTTGAAGTTATGGAGGGGGCTAAAATCGATATTCTAAAGCTAATAATGCAATACAATAACTTAAGACAAAAATCATATTTATCATCGCTTAAGAGGATGACCATCCCTAGTCCCTACTAGCATTTTTCTCACCGCCACTAAGCGATAAACAGGACACTAGCTTCAAAGTGCCCTTAAACTCGAGCATTCCCAAATTCTAAAAAGCAAATAAACATATCAATGCAATTCTCTTGAGATGCCTAGCTTAATCAATCATTTTTAATGCAATCACTGGAACGAGATACTCTTAATCGAAAATCATCTTCGAGGGCTACAACAACTAAACAATATAGCTATCAATCTGGCACAATAAAGCTAGGGGGCTAGCAGGGGCGGCAGCTCCCGATAACGAAAAAAATTGAAAATTTTAGTTGAAATTCTCGATATTTCTCCTAATTTACCTTATTGTATTACTTACTGAACTACTTTCCCTGTAAATATCCCCCGATTAAAAATTCCTAGTTCCGCCACTGATTCCGGAAAAACGACATAAACATGCTAACTATCACACAAATTATATCAACATACGGTAAACTCAACCGAACATTACAGTAAAACAGTAATCAGATGAAAAATAATCAAAGTAATTGTCCCCAAAGATTAAAAATCGAAATACAGCAGAGTAAACAAGTTATCAAGAGTAACAGTAATTAAATTAAAGAAAAAAAAAAGAAAGTAATTTACCTTAATTACAGTGGAGATGATGAGGCGAAGCTTTAGAAGAGGGAGAGTTAGGGTTTTGCCACTTGAGAAAACTCGCTGAGTATCAAATTCGGGCTTTTAAAGATCGCGCTAGGCCATCATAACTAGGCCGGAGACTTGGCAACCGGGTCGGGTTCAGGTTGACTCAATTCCAATTTGCAATTCGGTCATTTTGGGTTCCGGTCTATTTTAGGACTGTTATTTTCAATTTATCGGGCCTTCAATTTATTTAAGGTTTTTTTTTTTAAAAAAAAAATACCTTCAATTTAGGATCATTTGTGAACAACTACCTTTTATTTTATTTTTGGCTTTTCACTACCTTTTATATTTCTTCTGTTTACAAAAGACTACCAAAACTCCACTTCCGGCGAAAAAGTCAACTTTTCGGCGTTGACTTGCCATTGTCATGTTGAATTTAGGTCTTTACTTCATAACCTTAATAATTGACGATAAAGATCGATTAAACCGAGCATTAATCACCTTAATTTATGAATCTCTTACCCGAATCAAACTCCTAATTCACCAAAACAAAATCACCATCATCGACATATTTTTCTTCAACAAATCACCATCATCGACATTTTAACTATTCGTAAATCATTATGGTTTCACTCTTAGGATCACTTGTGTGTCATCTTATTAGTTTTCTTATGCCCACCATCTTCGCCATGAAGAGAGAAAGAGGGTACTTTTATACGACTATGATAGACTTTAGGTTGATGAATTGTGAATATCCTACCGTGTTATCGAAATGTAAGGGCAAGGTGAAAGGTGATGAAGGAGATGGAGGGGGAGATTGATATGGTTAATGTGTTGATATTGCTTGGAAGAGACTTTTGATTTGGCAACGAGTATGGAAATGAGCATTTTTAGATTTTTATTGGGTGAACAAAGGAGAAATATGAGTCATATGTGTGAAAATGGGAAAAAAGAGAAAGTCAATGCCGGAAAATTGACTTTTTCCGCCGGAGAATCGATTTTGGGTAGTCTTTTGCAAAAAGAAGAAATAAAAGGTAGTGGAAAACTAAAAATTAAATAAAAGGTAGTTGTTCACAAATGACCCTAAATAAAAGGTACTCAAAAAAACCCAATTAAAGATAATGCGATAGAGGCTAGTTTGTAATATTGAACACTTAGGTTGGATTTATAGGGTCGGGTCAAGTTCGGTGACGTATCATATACGAGTCGGTTCAATTTTGACAAATCTATTAGTGACGGGCACACATATTATCTTACCCGTTAGCCTCCCTTGGGAAGGGAAGGTATCCTTTCTACTGCTAAAGTTATTTAGATAGATGAGGCAAAGTTTTGTTATTCCTTAGATATTGTTCTTTTGTTTTCATCTATGCAGTGATGCAAGTGAGTAATGCGTAAGACGTGATAAACGTATGAAGGGGAAAGGTTGAGTTCTCAGTACATGGGTATTGTGTGGATACAATGAACGTATGAGTACAATGAACGACGCTTAATAAATATTGCTCAATAATAGCACAATAATAGCTCTATAAATACGGGATATTCCTGACTCACAATATCCGATAATATCGTCTCATAACACCTCCCTCAAGCTGGAGCATGAAGGTCGAGAATGCCCAGCTTGCGGAGAAGAGTCTGAAATTGAGCAGCCCCCAAAGCTTTGGTAAATATGTCGGCCAATTGAGCGGTGGTGGAGACATGAGTCGTGCGAATAAAACCGTCAACAATAGCATCACGAATAAAATGGCAATCGATTTCGATATGTTTTGTGCGTTCGTGAAAAACCGGATTGTGAGCAAGATCAATAGCGGATTGACTGTCACTATAAACGTGGATAGGAGAGGAGAAAACAACACCAAAATCAGATAAGAGATTTTTCAACCATTTTAACTCACACAGTATGTTGGCCATGGACCGATACTCTGCCTCGGCCGAGGAAAGGGACACTGTGGTTTGCTTTTTCGTCTTCCACGATATAGGTGAGTCACCCAAGAAAATGAACCAGCCTGTGACGGACCGTCGGGTTAAGTCACAACCGCCCCAGTCGGAGTCACACCAACCCGTAAGCTCGGTGGAGCTAGTGGATTTCAATAAGATGCCTTGCCCCGGACACCCCTTAAGGTATTTAACCACTCTTATTGCGGCTGCCATATGGTCTTGGCGGGGCTGTTTCAGAAAACGAGAGAGAATGTGCACAGCATACGAGACGTCGGGCCTGGTGACAGATAAATAAACAAGCCGTCCTACCAAACGACGATAGGACTCCACGTCTTCAAGAAACGAACCTGTAGCGGAACCGAGAGTGTGGTGCTGCTCTATTGGGGTAGCAGCCGGTTTACAACCGAGAAGCCCGGCTTCAGAAATGATGTCCAATGTATATTTCCGTTGGCTAACAAAGATACCCTCGGAGCTACGGGCAATTTCGAGACCAAGAAAGTATTTAAGAGGACCTAAGTCCTTCATATGGAAGCACTCCCCCAAATACGACTTGAAACGAGCAACAGCGGAAGAGTCATTTCCTGCAATGACAAGATCGTCGACATAGATAAGAATATAGAGACGAACCTGCCCGTGCGAGTAGACAAATAAGGAATAGTCCGAATAGGACTGCTTAAAGCCGTATTGCTTAAGAGCGGAGGTGAGCTTGGCAAACCAACAACGTGGTGCTTGTCGTAAACCATACAAGGACTTTTTGAGACGACATACTTGGCCATCTTTCCCACGACTAAAACCCGGAGGGATTTTCATGTATACCTCGTCATCCAAGTCGCCGTGTAAAAAGGCATTATGAACATCCATTTGGTGAAGCTCCCATTTATTGATGGCGGCGACGGCAAGAAAAGTGCGGACCGTAACCATCTTGACAACCGGAGCAAAAGTTTCGCCAAAGTCCAAGCCTTCCACTTGGTGATTGCCAAATACCACAAGACGGGCTTGGTAACGCTTAACTTCACCATTAGCGTGATACTTGATTTTATATATCCACCGACACACAAGTGCTTTCTTATCGGGCGGAAGAGAGGTTAATTCCCAGGTCCCATTTCGTTCCAAAGCTTCTATTTCAGACTTCATAGCCTCACACCATTGAGTACTTCGGATTGCCTCTTTAAAAGTCGGAGGCTCAACATCGGCTGTTATAGCGGCCAAAAAACAACGATGCTTGTCCGAAAAATTTGTACAAATAACGTAATTAGTGAGGGCATAGGACGTACCTGAGGGCGACGTTGGTGAGCTCGGTTCACTTGAGGATGGGGATGGACTTTGTGCGGTTTCGAGAACATAACCACGAAGCCGTGAGTTTGGAAATTTTTGCCGCTGACCACGACCCATGGCGCCATCAGTGGGAGGGCCTGCAACCGTGGTGGCGGGAATGGCAGTGTGTGGAGCATGGTCAGAAGCAGGTTCTGAGTTTTCCCCTGTTTCGGTGTTTGGATGAAGCAATGTCTCGGAATTGGAGCTGGGATTGGCAGTTGGTTGGGCTATGTCATGATCCTCCATGTCAAAGTCATAAAACGGGGGTCCAACCGGGTCACAAACAGCGGCCTCCTGTGGTACATGAAACGGATACACCGTCTCGTGAAAGACAATATCTCGAGACACAAAATAGGATTTAGTTTCAAGATCGAATAATTTCCATCCTTTCTTATTGTGAGGATACCCAACAAAGACGCACTTTCGGCCTCTTTTTGCAAATTTGTCACCTTTGGTATTTTGATTATGCGCAAAACAGAGACACCCAAAAACCCGTAAATTGGTATAAGTTGGTGGTTTCCCATACAAGTATTCATAGGGTGTCTTATTATGAAGCAGCGGTGTAGGTGTGCGATTAATCAAATAAGCCGCGGAAAGAATACATTCGCCCCAAAAAGATTGAGGTAAATTCCCTTGAAACCGAAGAGCCCTTGCTACGTTCAATATATGTCGATGCTTTCGTTCAACACGCCCGTTTTGTTAAGGCGTGCCAACACAAGAAGTCTCGAAATGAATGCCTTTAGAAAAAAAATATCCAGCCATACAATTGAATTCCGTACCATTATCGCTACGAACTGTTTTAATACTTTTAGAGAATTGAGTATGAACCATATTAATAAAACTCATGAACATGTCCGTAACCTCAACTTTATCAAGCAATAAATAGACCCATGTCGCGCGAGAATAATCATCCACAATGGTTAAGAAATATCGTGCCCCACACGAAGATGCAATACGGTAAGAGCCCCACAAGTCACAATGAATTAACTCAAAGAAATCGGAAGCACGCCTATTATTCAAATCAAAAGCATTACAGTGTTGTTTTGCAAAATGACATACGTCACAAACCGAGTCCTTATCACATTTCAAACTACTTAAAGACGGAATGGTCTTGACAACCTTATTCGATGGATGGCCCAAACGCTTATGGCAAAGATCAAAGGTACCTTGATCAGCTATACTATGAACCGTCGAGGGTCGTTGTTCCGCACAAATCCAATAAAGTCCATCCCGTAGCTCACCGACTCCAATCGTCGTCCTCGAGGAATGGCCCTGTATAAGACATGAATTTTGAGAAAATTCAAAATGGTAATTAGTTTTAGTCGTAAGTTGAGAGATGGATATCAAATTGCACTTCAAGCTTGGAACAAATAGGACATTATGAAGGGTAAGAGACAGATTTAGATATATAGAACCCATTGTTGTGGACACAACTTGTTGTCCGTTGGGAAGACAAACAGGTCTGCCCGGAATCGTATACGGGTCCTCCAAATAGTGTAGAGTACCCTCTAACATGCCAGTATCAAGTATCCAAGAACACATACCACTGAGACGATCGTTAGCAAGAAGGGAATGAGCAGTTGCACCGGAAAGAACAGCATTCACTTGAGTCACAGGTTCTTTATCACGGCTGGAACCTGAACCCGATGAAGAGCCTGTATCTTTTCCACGAGCCACATCCTTGCGCCAACGACGGTAGTCTGCCACTGTGCGTGGCCTGTCACCCCACCAATCCGGGAATCGCTTATTTTTGAAAAAACAATTTGGCACTTCATGCCCCCTGGTTTCGCAATAAGAGCAGAACAAGGAACGACGGTCACCCTTCTCCTATTCCCGTGAGTTTCTCCAATCAACAGAGGAGTGAGGAACAGCGAAGGCCGCAACCTCTGACACATCGGGGTTAGATTCCGTGCGCAGACGCTCCTGTTGAACCACTATGCTGTAGGCACGACTCAGACTTGGGAGGGGGTCAAGTTGAAATTGGTGAGACCTGATACTGCCATACAGGGATGAATCAAGACCCATAAAAAATTGGTGTAAGCGTTCGTTATCGAGACGTCTAAGAGCAGCCGGACCAATTCCACATTCACACTTGCCGCATTCACAAGCAAATGGGGGTTCATGGACAATAAGAGCATCCCAGAGAGATTTTAATTTACCATAGTATGTAGTGACATCCATACCTTTGTTTTGCTTACAGTTATTGAGTTGGGTTTTCAAACCATGGATCTTTGTGCTATCCACGACATCGAGCTGCGCTTTCAATTCCGCCCATAAAACTGACGCATCTGCCACATACGAGACATTGTCAAGAATGGATGGATCAATTGTATTGCGGAGCCACTGTACGAGCGTACACTGAACGGCCTCCCAATTGTCAAGATCGTATTTGGTTGTTGGTTTTTTGATTGAACCATCGACAAAGCCAAACTTGCGCCTGGCTTTGAGGGACATCGTCATGGAATTCTGCCAGTCATAATAATTGTCACGACGGAGCATAATTTGAGAAATTTTGGCACCAGAACCATCGGTGAAGCCCAGATAATAGGGATTGGAGGGGTCAAGTTTTGGAAATTCAGAGTTGGCTGCATCTTTCTCGGCCATAGGAGATGATTTTCGTGGTGGTTTTGTGATTTTAGGTTAGAATTGGAGAGAAAACCCCTGATACCATGATAAACGTATGAAGGGGAAAGGTTGAGTTCTCATTCATTGATTCAACAAGCTTAAATAAGTACATGGGTATTGTGTGGATACAATGAACGTATGAGTACAATGAACGACGCTTAATAAATATTGCTCAATAATAGCACAATAATAGCTCTATAAATACGGGATATTGCTGACTCACAATATCCGATAATATCGTCTCGTAACAAGACGTTCTACCAATAAAACGAATATCTCAATCTTAAACAAGAATTTATTTCTATTTACTTTTTTGCCAAGTTAAAACTATTATAAAGATGTGCTCCGTAGTTATTTAAATATGGGGGGGGGGCTTCTTTTTGGATGACTAAGGAATCCGCATCCACTACTTTAGAAACGACCAGACAGACCCCAAATATACGTGAAACGTGATAGCATGTAAACCAAGGGCCAGTACTCGAAACTGTACCAGATTACTGAGATTCGAAAGAAAGATGCAAGAGTTAACCTGCCAAAACATTCATGCATAAGTAAAGTCAAAACAAGCAACTATTCGATAACTCAAGAAGCCGCAGTTTGTGCTCCGCGCTATAACAGCTAACAAAGTAAACTGGTAAACAAATACTCCGTACAATTGTAATAAGGAATCATCTAACTCTTCACAGTCTTCAGTAGGTTTGTGGCACTTCACTGAATCGTCTCGCTATCAATGAGGAAGACTTGTAACTCGTTGCTATCTAGCCAATCAAAAGTGAGCCACGCTGTATACTAGAATCCACGAAAGCTGTAACAGTAGGTGACATAGAGGTTTCAGTAACTCAT
>JAGPOY010009641.1:0-11560 GCA_018983105.1 Silene uniflora | reverse complement strand
GGTCTTTAGGGTTTTTGACTGGGTCTTCCTCGAATGTAGGTCTTGATCTCTTTCTTTAGTTGAATCTGTTCAGGATAGATATGAAGGGACTCTTTATAGCTGCTTAGCTTTGCTCTCAGCCTGGTTGGAATCGGTTTTCTCTGGCTTCTGAGGTGTATTAGTCCGGACTTATCACCACGCTGATCTCCTTACTCTGCCGGCCTAATCATTATCCTGACCAGGCTAAAGTGGGCTCAACAGTGTTTACTATAAAAACACATAAGGTCGTTTGACCTAAGTAGGAGATTTATAACAGACATCAATCTTTTACCTCTTCTATCCGATACTTTTCTTCCATTCTTCTCCCCTTACCTTTTTACGTTCGTTTGTGGTTTTAAAGCTGGAATCGTACGTTCTTTACGCCGGATCGCTTGAAACCGTATTCTCTCTACCCTGATTTAGTTATTGCTTTGTTTTATTCTCGTATTATGTCGTTAGTTAGCATGCATACTTTGATTGCTTTCGTTATTTGTTATAGTATGAGTAGCTAATTCTTTTGTATGCGAGGATGAGGGAAACCGTGTTGATGCATGCTAGGGTATAACGGGTAGGGCAGTTTTACGGTAGGAATAATTGTTATTAAATAATATAATTGTTGTTCTGGTTGAATGAGTGCACGCAGGAGACCATTCGTGTAGTTAACCCCCGACCTAGATCGAAAGATTGGAAGGGTAAGACTTGTTTAATTGCGATAAGTAATTTCTTATGAGGATGAAAGTTAAGTAAGAAAGACCTTAGGACGACTTAAGACCGAAAGGTATAGTCGGGTTTAAGGACCGAAAGGTGACGACCCAGACCTTCCTACCAACAAACTGATCGACCTAGTAAACCCTAAATTGTTGATACACGGTGGACCGAAACCCTTGCATGCTCCCTTTTTCCTCTGATTTACTTACGTTTTTCTCGTTCCTTATTTCTCTTTTCCTTTAAACTTTAGTATTAGATAAACAAATTCAAACCCCCAGTTTTTGTGACCGACAGTTAGAACACATAAATAGAAATAGCCTCTCTGTGGGATCGACCCTATTTACCACTAGCTTCTGTTAGTAGTTTTTAGGTTTATTTTTGGTACTAGAACGACGGTATCACCAATCCATTCCCAACACAATATCGAAATCTTTAAGGTTAAACTGGATAAGGTCGGCTAGAAAACGATTTCCTTCAATTGTCAAAACACAATCTTGAAATAGGGTAGAACATGATACTATATCCCCTGTTGGTAATCCAATTAGAAGCCTTAATTCTTGGTTTTGAGGTCTTAAACTCAACCTTCTACTTAGTGAATACGATATGAATGAATATGAAGCTCCAGTATCAAACAAGACATTAACAGGAGTAAAGTTGAGAAGAGTGTTACTCGTGGCAACGTCATCAGAAGACTCTGCCTCCTGGGAATTCATTACATACACCCTTCCTCGAGTTGGACCCGGTTTTTGAGCTGGTTGTCCTTGCGGTTTTGGAGGTACACGTGCATTGGAAGTAGTGGCATTACCAGAATTAGATGCTTTCAATTGTGGACAATCCTTCATTTTATGATTTGGACTTTTACATTCATAACATCGTGGAGTAAAATATCTGCACTGAGTAACAACATGGTTGTTGCGACCACATCTTATACAGAAAAGCTCCTTGTTCCTTTCCTGAAATTGATTAGATAAGTTTCTTCCAAATCCTAAATTTGGTTGTTTATAAAAATTGCCTCCAGTGACTCTGTCTTTTCCAAACTTCCTTTTATTCCCAACTTGTTCATCTTCTTTTTCATTCATAATTCTCTCTGCATTGGTGGCCTTATCATACATATCCTGATAATTGAGACAAGTGTGGGTTGATAGTCTGTCTCGAAGTCCCCACTTTAATCCTCTCTCAAAACGGTTCGTTCTCAACTCTTCAGTTGCTACCATATGCGGAGCAAATCGAGATAACTCCATGAATTTTGACGCATACTCGGTAACAGATAACGACTCTTGTTCCAACCTATTAAATTCATCCATGTGGGTTGATAGTCTGTCTCGAAGTCCCCACTTTAATCCTCTCTCAAAACGGTTCGTTCTCAACTCTTCAGTTGCTACCATATGCGGAGCAAATCGATATAACTCCATGAATTTTGACACATACTCGGTAACAGATAACGACCCTTGTTCCAACCTATTAAATTCATCCTCCTTCTGTCTCCTAAGTGAGGGAGGATAAAATTCCGACCTCATAAGCTCCTTAAACTTAGCCCAGTCATCAAATCCTTCCTCATAACTCCTTTCCTTAACTGTTTCCCACCATAGGTCCGCTTGTCCTACCAAATAATACACTGCAAATCCTACTCTACATTTCTCCGGACACCGTATAGCCTCAAAAAGCTTATCAAAACTTCTTAACCAATTTTCGAACTCTACTGGGTTCAACTTTCCATCATATGTTTTAGGATTATATGTTGACATTTTCTCAAAATACTTAGCACTTTCTTCATTATTATTAGAGTTATTGTTCTTCAGTGCCTCGGCCATGATTGTAACAAAATCTCTCATATCCATTTGATCATTACAGGCTGGCTGATTAATATCAATATTGTTAAACTGAGACATCCTATTAACACACAAAAAAATATAAGTTGTCACACTTCTAGTTATTATAAGCAAACCATTTATATACATCTATACCTATCACAATTCTTATCACACATTATTACACATTAATACACACCTGCCTATTTATACTCACATACATACACCTATCCATACCTATACCCACATATATGTACCTATACATACTTACACCCATTCACACACTATAATACAWGTTCCTCTTATTAAAGTTACACCATATATTACAGTCCCCTAAAGTCTGTTTAAACTGGAAATCCTAATCACCACCTTCAGAGGAAGTGGTGGTTTCTTGCTCCTCTTCTTCCTCAGGTTCCTCCTCCTCCTCAGGTTCCTCCTCCTCCACCTCTTCCTCAGAACCGTCTACAGAAACTACATCATAATGGTATACCGTCATTTTAATACAAGGTGCACCAGGGGCGATGGCTCCATATTGAGTTAAAGAGGCAACGTTGGCACCAGGGACGTTGGCACGTGTGATATATGTAATGTCAATCTCTTCTATAATGGTATACCGTCATTTTAATACAAGGTGCACAGGTACTTTTATGAAAATGATAAAATGATGTAGGTATAGTTTTGTACTCGGATAAGCTGTGATACACTAGGGTACGAAGAGCAAATTATTATTATTATTATTATTATAATTATTATTATTATTATTATTTTATTTATTTTTTTTATCAAACCGGGAACTTTTATTAACTAAGCTCAAAATTTTTACAAAAAATTGGTGGGCAGCCGAGATACAATCTGGGCCCCCACCCCCTTAGCAATAGAAAAGCTAAGTCTAGTCTAGTAAAAATAAAAGCAGCAGCACGCGCTCCGGCATCCTGGGAGACAGAATACTTCTGGATCCTCTTGAGCAGAGCAACAGCATCCTCCCCTAATTCCCCCAGCGAAGAGAAAGAGAAAGGCAGGAAACCATAACCATGCGCTGAGCACAAGTCCCGGTACTTGACGCACTTACGCCGAGCAGCATCAACCACCACACCGCCGGGGACAAAATCAGCCATCCCAGACTGAGTCAAAGGTGAAGATCCGACCAGATCCACACACACATCACGGCCCTGGTCCCAGGAATAGAGCAGCAAATCCGCAGGACGCAAGGACCCGCCATTCCTATCGAGCAACCGGAATCGTACTCAGCCGGTGGTTGGCTGATCCCGTTATGTTTATATGTTTTTTCAGGTTTCTGTGCCGGGAATAAGAAGTGAGTTGGACGAGGATGACTTTTGTTACTGATAGGCTATCACACACCTATGCAAAAATACCCTTCGGTACAACAAATGAATGTAGTATTAAGGGTTCGAATCCACAGAGAAAATGGTGATTATACTAAGAATTGCTATGGTGAATTTCTATCTATGTCGGTTTAACGATTTGATTGGATTTTGGTTTAGAACAAGCAATGTAAATAAAGATATAAACAATATAATTAAAGGAGTCCAAGGGGATTGAGAAACACATGCATTTTACATACAAGTTATCATGCCAATATAAAAACCAAATAATAATAAAAACAACAATTACTTTGGATTTAGAAATACCCGCTTCTCAACATTAGCATTCCCGATAATAATATCATCCATAGATTGGGTCCTAGCGTCTCTCAACTACTAGGTCATTCTACTATCACATGCAAAGTCTAACTCGAATTCCGTGCCTCTCGACTTATAGAATGGATTAACATACTATACCAATGATTATGGCCAATAAACAAAGGTTAATCAACAAAGCATGAGCATATGATAGAAGTAAAAGATTTAGAATTATATTCATCTTTTTATTGGCAATTTAACCCATATTTTATTGCATGGTTCCCCTACCCCATGGACAAGGTAGACTACTCACATATAATTGAAATAGAACAAACAACAATATAAGAGATGAATAACATTATGTAAATTGGTTTATGATTAAAAGTATTAAAAGAGATAATGATATAACAATAACAAAATGTAAACTAATGATATAACAACTATTATAAGAATTATAATGTAAATAAGAAATGATTACCAATTGAAGAACAATACTTGAAGGAGAATAAGATTAACCAAATGTAATATGATGAAGGCTTGAATTGTGTTGCAACAAAGAAAGATTACACTACTAATTGAGAGAACTAATGTATAAGAAGATTTCTAAGTATTTGAGAGAATAAACTAATGAGTAGAAAGGAAATGATAAGGTGTGTGAAGGTTATGGAAGGTGTCTAATGAGTCGTACAAGCCTCCCTATTTATAGTAAAATGGGAGTGAAACGTAAACAATTGAGGAGAACACAAAGAGTCGTAGAACGACCCTTTCCCGATCGGGTTCATGCCGTCCCGATCGGGACCGTAGTGAGCCGGCTATTATGTGATTAACTCCCTAGTTAATGCACATGGAATCCAATGCACGTCTTAACTAGGGAGATTAACTACCCGGTTAATTGCATTTTAACCTAAAGTGTGATCTTGCCTCCATGCATACTTTACACTCTTCTTGGACTTTCCTTTTAGGGCCTTGACTTTGTTTGACTTCTATTTGCATTGTTGATATTAGCCCACTAATGAGCCATGCTAATCCAACTAAAAAATGACATGCAAATCCAACCAAGAATGCCATGCTAGTCCATTCTCTAGTCAATCCTTAGCCTTGTTCCTATTTTGCTCCATTTTGATCCAATTGTTGTAGTATTTAGCATATTTATGCATATTTCCTACAAAACATGTCACAATAGCAAAAGAAGCTAGAAACAAACATATTAGCCCACAAACACTAAGTTAAGTGCATAAAAACATGTAAATAAGGGCTAAATGTAGGGGAAAATATCTATATAAAATACACTTATCAGTTACTTTTTGTAAGGTCCAAAATGAACGACTATTAGTAACTGTACTAAGACCAGCTTGACCCGTTTTGTATGTAGCCTTGTATTTTCGTTAGTGAAAGTACGGCAGTAACGTCTCTGTAAAATTTGTTTTCTTTTTATCTGGTTGGTAAGTTTCCGCTGTATAATATGTAATGGTACAGTTTGTACACCCCTCTTGTATTTATAATACTTATTTTAAAAGTCGGGGCGTTACATATTTTGGTTGTGACAGTATTGTATTGAGTAATTGCTTGATTGATTATATGATTGAACGATAATTGATTGTATGATATAAGATGATACGGCTGATAAACGATTCCGGCTGAGTGAGTCCACGTGGGAGTGGTTCACGCCCTTTGATCGCCTCTCGTGACTCCCATCACGAGGGGGATGTGCACATTAAGGAGCCTAGGGTTATCACTTGTTGCGATGAGTGGCTGCGGTGACGAGGCTGTGTCACTGGCTGACTTGGGTACCTGTTGCGATGGGACCTGGCTGCGAACGGGACTATGAGATGATAAATGATTCCGCTGCTAAATATATTGTTGTTGCTTTATATGATGAGTATGCCATGTACTCACATCTCTGCATACTTATTGGGCAAGGGTTTTTATCCTCCTAAAAACAGTGATTAATAGAATTGAGGCAGTGTGTAGAGCATTCTTATGGCATGGTGATGAGCAGGGGCGTAGCCCTTCTCTGGTTTCTTGGGAGCAGGTGTGTAAGAAACAGAGGCAAGGGGGGCTAGGGCTCAAAGATATGCATGCTTGGAATGTGGCAGTTATTGGCAAGTATGTATGGTGGATAGCTATGAAGGCCGATCACCTATGGGTCAGGTGGGTTCATGCTGTCTACATTAAAAATGCCAATTGGAAGGATTATGAACCTGGGAGTGGGAGTAGCTGGGCATGGAGGAAGATATGTCAGGTTAAAACTATTCTACATTCTCATATGTTCAACAATGTTGGGCATTACACTGTGAAAGAAGGTTATAACTAGCTTAAGCATGAAGGAGATAGAGTGAAATGGTATCCTTGGATGCAAAACAGATGGATTATACCAAAAAATGCTTTTTTGTGTTGGTTGGTTGCTCATAGGAGGCTCCTGACTCAAGAAAGGTTAATGAGAATGAATATTATTACTGAAAACTGCTGCTTTTTGTGTGGAAGACAGGAAGAGAACTTGGATCACTTATTCTTTTCATGTGATTTCAGTAGACAGTGCTTGGTAATGGTAACTGACTGGTGCAGGATCAAACTTCCTCAATGCAAGGTGATAGAATGGTGGATTGACTGGAGACAGAAGGCAGCAAGCAGGAAGAAGATCATAGCTGTCATTTTAGCAAATCTGATGTATCATGTTTGGCGTTGTAGAAATGAATGTCGAATAGAGGGCTTAGTGAGTAGACCATCTCATGTGGTCCAAAGAGTCAAAAATGATGTAAAATTAAGGCTTAGTCATTGTAATATCCAGAGTCGACATGTAGACGCTTTGATATGGTTTGAGTCTATTAGGACAAGTTAAGGTGTAGGATGGCAAAACATTTGTATGGGAGCTTCTTTTAAATTCTAATGAGAATGATCACTTACATTTTCCCAAAAAAAAAAAAAAAAAATAGATGGAGTCGGATGGATGGGACACAGCCGAGTCTAGTACCTCAGTATAGCTTCCGCGCAGCTTTAGTTTAGTCTTGCTTTCAGTTTTAAGACAGTATTTTGGTTTTTGTCAGTTTCTGACCGGGTGATGTAATCTTAACGTTATTACATTTTATATAATAAATTGTCCCGGATTGTTTTCTATTGATGTACACTACCTCGGGCAACCGAGATGGTAGCGCCTTTATATGCTAGAGCAGTCTCTGGTAAGGGGCCTTGGTATATGGGGGTGTTACAATTTCGGTTCAGCAAAATTAAGTCTAAAAGAATAAGACTTTAGTACATTAAATATGTTGACGCGCCCGCAAGGGTGGAGTCTAGTGGTTAAAACTTGGGTGAAACTCCCAGGAGACCCAGGTCGTTCAAGTCTCCCCAAGAGCAATCTTGTGGAACATTCTTGGCCTGAGTCTATGCCTAATAGACTTTGAGTCTGTCACTCTTGGGTGGTTAACCTGGTGTACGTGATTTACAGGCTGTCACGTATGCTCGGCAGTTTTTACTCAATGTATATCAAGGGTAACAGTTGCGGATTTCCACGTCATCCAAAAAAAATATGTTGACGCGATTCGAGTTCCTTTTATGTCCCAAATAAAATTGAAAAAAAGAGGGTGGGATAAGTGGAAGACTAGGACCAGTCAAAGAAAAATGGAGTGTGCAGATTAAATGATGGCCTGGGTAGGTTCAATAAGAAAATGGCTTTGACCAAGTAGTCGTCGATATCGATAATTTATACATTGACATATCCAACATTATTGATTTATTTCATTTTAATTTATGGGTGAATAAATAAGCATGATGATGCATATTTGTTGAATTTGGGTGCACATAATAGCGGCATACAATATGCATATGCATATGGTGGGAAGCAAGTTTTGACTTGAGTTGAGGTTATGTCATTGATAATTTGATATATTCCTTGTAGTCATTCCAAATTTTCTACGAAGTATCTATTTATCCTTCTAGATATATACTCTTGTATTTATATATTGAAAGGTGATTGAATTTGACACTAGAAATAGGATATACGTTAAGTTGTATATAGAACATTGTACAACTAATGTATATATAAGAATTCGAGTTTATATGTATGTTTTATGAGCTAATTTAAAATTCATATTTTTAATGTGTAAATGGATGAGCTCAAATACTTTTTCATAAAGTTCATATTCTTTAACATAAAGTTCAGATACTTCATTACAAATTTCAGATTCTACACCGTACAACTGGTACACGTGGTTGTATAATCCATGAATGGATTTGACACTAAAAATTGAAAGAAAATAAATTATGTATTCATTTTTAACTAATTTGGAAAAGAAAATTACGATAAATGAGTTGCATCTTTGTAGTGTTATACGCATTAGAGTCCTTCTCCATTTCCTAAAAGAAATGGATGGTCCATTTCTTATCAAGGGTCGAAATTTCATCTCAAGACGATCTAACGGTCCATGTTTTTCATCGATAAATAAAGGGAAAATACAATAGAAAGAGATGTATAATATTATATTGTGATGTGAGAGGAAATGGAGAAGAAATGGAGAGGATTTTTGCTCGTGTTATACTGTTATGTTCTACAAATAGTATTTAAATATAATTAGTATTTAGCATAAGGCTTTCCCTATATATATACATCATCACTTATCAGGAATGTTGTATTAGCAACAAAATTATCATTATCAATTCGAAAAGTTGTTTTGCAACTAATCATGTGCACCTAGCTAGGTAACCTTATTATTTCACATACATAGGATATTATTAAGTCCGTTGAACCAAATGTGTCTAAACCGATCCGATACTTTGTAACATACAGTATAATTTTTCATTTTATGTTTTAAGTTTAGGAGTCATTATAATTTTTCACTTGTATGTCGAGCTTCGAGCTGCTCACGAGTTGTCTCGTCTAATTATCACCCCTCAATTACACTTACTTTTTTTTTTTGAAAGTATTTTTCTAGTTATTTATCAGACATGCGTGACGATGTACTCAGTCCAGCATGACCGTAGATGCATAAGCAATAGTAATTTTCGTTATTTTTTAACGTACAAAAGGTAAGTTTGTACGTACACTTATGACGAATTAAGAAGACGAAGAATGAAATTTGTAAAATTTATCAACAGAAAGAGAGACATCCCAAGTGCAAGCAAGTCCCTTAGGAATAATAACAAGGTCTCCTGCTCCAAATTCAACATAGTCGTCGTCTTTGTCGTCGTCTTCTTTAAAATAAGCCCTAACTTTGCCTTTCACCAAATAACACGTCTCTTTTTCATCATATCTCAGCTTGTACCTCCCTGGTGGGCATGCCCATCTACACAATAACACATGTTTGATGATCATTACTATTATTAACCTAGCTAAGAGATACTAACAAATTCGTTAGATTTATATATAGATGATCGCCGATGCTTATATATCGTATTTTTTTTTTGTTATGATCGGTGAAAAATTTTAGATAGCCTTGACTCTTGCCCGTTTGCCCCTTAGTTTGATCTATTATATAGCATATGTAGTGAGTGATGCTTATATGCTGCTAACCCGTCCCAATTATTTGTTTACTTTTTTATTTTCGTATATTTTATTCAAAGTTAAACAAATAATAGGGACAGAAGGATTAGTAATTTCATTTCCATAATTACAATCTACTTTGTAATCCCACTCAAATATTGGTTCGCCAGTCGCCACTACATACTAGTATAGTGATAGGAGAGACACTCGAACATGTGACCGATATCGTCGTTGGTCTTTTACACTCTTTTATTAGAATTTGTGTTATTGTACGAATAACTTATTTCAAAACTTCATCATTAGTAGTTTATAATTAGTTCATACGAGAATATGAATATATGATGACCCCTTCACATGTTAATGATTTGAATTCGAAATTTGTTAATATCAACACTTATATTGCATATCTCCAATCTCTATATAAAATAGGCGCAAGATCAGTACAATTTAAGGAGAGGAGGATCCAAATCCTTGACCTATTCTCATGAATCACGATAACTTAGCCTTAGCTTAACCACTAGGTTAAGACCGCTTCTGTAGTTCTGTATTGAAACTTGAAAGATTAGAGATAATAGAGAAGTATATAACTTACTTGGGCCATGATTTGACGCCTAATTCAGATAGCTTGGATTCCGAAGGGAATTTCTCCACAATAATTCTTAGGTTTTCTGTGGATTTGTTGGACTCATTTACTGCCATAATTATGAATCAAAACTTATAATTTTCAGTCTTTTTTCCTTTTACTTGTACACAAAAAAGTATTCACAAGAAATGCATGATAAATGACAAGCAAAAGAGCAAAAAATAAAGATGATAGACGAGGTAGTTTAATGTGGAGGCAGAAGTGGATATAAAAATTGTACATACGCGACTTATTCTAGTCTCATCATTAATATTTTTAGTTGACTTGGTATGTATTTGTTTACTTGTTAAGTTGCCTACTTTTGTCCTTTTTACATGTAAGTTATTACTTAGGCGTTGTTTGGTAAACGGCATATTGGCCAAATTTCAGCATATTGGAGAGGTTTAGCATGTTTGACTTGCAAATATGTTATTTAGAGCGTTTGGTTAATAGCATATTGAAATAGCATATTGAGGTCCAATATGCTATTTTGCAATATGCTGCTCTTACTAGCATATATATTGGGTTAGCGGATTAGAAAGATAATAAATTGTCATCTTTACCCCTTAAAAAATACTAACCTTCCTTTTATATATTTAATAAATAATTTATTCATATATTTATTTGTCATTTTACAAAAGATCTAAACAATTTGCTAATTTAGACTTGCCAATTACCAAACACTCCTAAAACAATTCTACTAAATAAATATGCTAGTCAAATCTGCCAAATCATTATGCTAGTCAAATCTGCTTTCTAAATCTGCTTCTGCTAATATTAATCCGTTGTTTACCAAACAGGGCTTAATTTACTTTGTGTTTTTACTTTTACATGTAAGTTATTACTTAAATTTGTGTTTTTACTTACCTTTTTTCATGACGAGTATATTCATAGCCGTTATATTGGATAAATTCCTGTGATATTTTCTAAATTATGTATACTAGGTTAGGCATTTGGGGAGACAAGCTTGAAGTTTAGAAAATATAATCTCAACTCTAGCAGAGAGGCTTAACTTGTGTCCCCTAAGAACAGAATTGCTATATCACGCCCTCTGTTTTACTTGTTACGCCCCCTACTTTTTTGTTTATTCCTATTTTACCCTTAGAATTTCAAATTAATTAAAGTCCAAAAATAAATCTCGTTTTATAGATTTGGATTGCGGAGACGGTTTTTCACAATAGTAAATCGGGAGACGGTTTTTTAAAATATTGTTTTATAGTTTATTTGATTTTGGCAACGTTTTTTACAATAAGTAATTATTATATTATCGTAAATGATTTCCGTTGATTAT
>JAGPOY010009629.1:0-13251 GCA_018983105.1 Silene uniflora | reverse complement strand
ATTGACACCGACTTCTCCCACATGGGCTGTTTTATTCGCTGCTCTGTTTTCGGCACTGTTCCTCACTGTAAGTCTGTTATTACTTATTAATTTTCGGCAGTCTTTACTATTTTTTGCTTTTATTGTTGTTGTTGAATGAAATTTGCATTTCAATTTCATATTTGGTCATCCCAAAACAGCCTTTTTTGCTCTAACACAAGTGTAAGGTGGCGTACAAACCCGCCTTACCTGGTTGTTCGCGGGAGCCCTTGCGTCATTTGGGTAATGCTGTTGTTGCTTGACTGCTTTTTTAAGGGTTATTTGATGAAAATAATCCAAACTATCCCTGGCCTTCTCAAAATAATCCCGCCTATTGTTTAATTCAAAATAATCGGATTAATACCCTCATTTATAATTTTATTTTCTAGGGTTGTGCTTTTTCACTTTTTTCACGTACGTTTTTTTACAATTTTATCCTTGTCATTTTTTTTCAATCTCCCTAACTCGTGATTTTATCCACCCTTTCCATTCATCTCATTTCACCACCGACGGTCGTCTCTCCGGCAAACCTTGCTCCCACCTACCGTACCTGCCCCGCTCCCCTTGATCCGACTATCCCAGCCCCAACTATGGAAGACCTCGGACAGACCATGTCCACCGTGAAAGTTCAGCACATTTTGTATTGCTCAATCCAATCATTAGCAAAACCATCCTCCGACTTTGCAACATTACACTCCAAATTATATATCATTATTTCTCTCTTGTAAAGATTTACACTCCATTTTCCACATTCATGGCCGTTCAGGGTAGGAGTGTGTTGATTTGCTGATTGTTGCTATAGGTGATGATAATGGGAGAGTGTTTGTTTTCTAGTTGTTGCCTGTGACGATTGTATTTGATATCAATCATTAGGGAGCTAGACAATTTCCTAAAAGCTTTGTCACTTTGATCCTTCACTTTGACCGTACACATGTTGACACGCCACAACTTTTAGGACTGTACCCTTGCCGTTTGGACATTTACTATCCTAATACTCCTCCTAGAAGAGCTAAACTTGCCCCACCCTACAAAAGTAGATTAAGAGAGTTTATAAAGCATGTATTTCCTTCCACTTTACTTCAAAAAGTTTTGGATGATTTCAAGTTTAGAAGTGTAGTTTAGCTTTGAACACGTGTCCCTGGACCCGTTTTTTCATTTTAGTATACGGCCCTCAAGTCTTGAAATTTGTCCAGGTGAGTCTGTCGCTTAGCATATGTACCCATGTCTAACACTCGTACCCCAAGACCGAAGCCAGAGTAACATAGATTAAAAGTACACCATGACTGACTACTTGAGCTGCTCTTTTTAAGTAAGGGTCTCCGTGTCTAAAAATATCTGTACTTGTCTGACGCTATATATTTTACCCGTGTTTGACACGCTATACTATGGCTGACTTCTTGAACTGAACAGTCCCTGAACACGATTGACACCACAAATCCGCAACAAAGGGAGAGTGCAAGTTTTTTAGTCAGATGATAAAAATACAAAATTTAACAAATAGTAATAGAAGATGTAGATAGCCAATGCTCACCAAATTTAATCTTCATCAAAAGGTTGTGCCGCCTTGGAAAAAATTATTGTTTTAACTAAAATGATCTCAATAGACTCCATAAATTATTGAAGTGGTGCAGTCATCTCATTTGCCTTGACAAAGCTATGATAAACTTTTACAAGGCAGCGGCCAAACTAATAGAATATAGAAGCAATACTTTGGGATCGAGTCGTTCATTCCTTTCCGTCTCTTATTTTCGCGGATGATCCAGCTTGATTCATAATTGCTTGGGAATCTCGGGTTCTTTTAGATCAATTGCAAGGTTATCAAATCACAACTATGTGAAGAAAATTCACTATGATGCTTGTACGTTCTGCTAATAGTTCTTTTGGTTTTAAACGTAGCTTGGATTATCGCGCCACTGGAGAAAAAGCAGGAATGTAAGCTGAAGCACATCAATAAAGAGAGTGAGGACAATACTCAGAATAGAGAGATGCTCCTGAAGAAGCTTTTAGCAGGTAAATCCGAATCCTTTACTTATTATCCTTACGAGTATATGAATTTTGGTGATTTTTTTTAATATATTGACACTCCGTAGCGCTTAAAGTGTTTGGTAAATTGTGAAACATCTATATTCCATCCGTCTACTATCATTTTCTTTCTTTGATTTGTGGATTTATAAGCTCTTTGTTTGCCTTTTCGAGTACCAATATATGTTGATTCCATGTAAGGTTTATCTCTCTCTATTTTAAATATTTTTTTCCATGTAAAATAAAACTACTTGTGAGACTTGGAATTTGAGCTATCTAAGTAATTTACCCAGGAGTATTTGGTTGATACTTGACTAATTCACCAAAGTTTTAGCTTTTTATTTTATGGGAAGTTGAGATTAGTTAATTAAAATTGTAGGAGCCGGATCCACAACAGCTGCGTAACAACTGCACAGTATGCAGTTAACGCTAATCTCGCCCTTTAAATGAAAATTCGACCAGCACTTTGCCTACGTCTAGCTTTCATTTGATCTGGCTTCTTCTACACAATTATACTTTTCTTTCTCGCTCTTGTTGCTGCTGACCACCAAGCCTCTACCTACCTCCTTGAGTCCATAGATGCCATCCTCGTAGTTGCTACCACCCCACTTTAGCGTTTAACAGCAACCCATTAAACAACCACAGTGGACGCAGGCCTCGCCGTCACATCATCCGCACAAGAATTTGGAGGCAGTGTCCTGCAAGGCTGCACCACCAGAAAACATATCTTCTGCGTACGAGCCTTAAAGTATCATTAAGGTGTCGATTTTATTTAATCGGCGTATTAGTGTTGTTCGTGACAGTGACGGTAATGATTTGTTTATGGATGACAAGGGTGGTGATGATTGAGGTAAGCATAATTTGTTGATGACTTGATGGTGCGTCAGAGGTGAGATTGAAGGAGGTGGTAAAGATAGGTTGGGAATAATATGAGGGATAATAAGGCAAAACACTGATAAAAGGGCACCATCAGCATCTAACAGAATAAAGTGACGGAATAAATGAAAGGGTCTCGGTTGAGGGTTATTTATATACCTCAGGGGTACCACTGATGTTATAAAAAGAGGTGCGCGGTTGATGTTTTCCTAAGAGGGGTAACATGTAGAGTTCGAAAAACATGAGGGTACTATGTAGAAAAACCAAAAAAAAAAAAGGTCTGCTTCTTGAATTTATCTGCACGGTATAGCTTTTATTTAGCAGCTAAGCCGGAGTCGTAATGGCACGTGTCAACAAAACACTTGTTTAGCTCACCGTTCAATATTATTGTATCGATAGAGATACTTGTTTCAAGTTCTCATTTAATATTATTTTATAGAAATAGGTAAATTTCGTAAAAAATTTCTAATATTATTGTATAAATAGATAAATGTTAAAAGTGTGTGTATAAATTGCAGACCGAGAAGAAGAAATCAGCAGGTTGGCAAGTGAGTTGGCAAAGGCGAATGAGCGTTTGAAGTTATACGAGGCATTGTTCGCAAAAAACGATAGCATGTCGAATGTTGATGTAAGTTAGTGGTATGGATGTGAGATGTCAATGTTCAGTGGCGAGTGTTGGACACTGGTACACTACTAACACGAGGTAGTAAAAATGATTTTTATAATTTGAAGAGATGCAATATTATTTCATTCCCCTTCATTATAACCAGAAATGATGTCAACTCTTTTTGGTGTTGCACCGGAAGCAAGCGTGTTGAGGGGAACATTACGCTGAGTGATGTGGTCAGTTTCTACGAGACTACGACTACTACACGTGTGATCAATGGCCTCGTTAGTTACATTAGTTTATGATTGATCTGTGGGCATCATGCTCTGGAGCCTCATCGTTTTTAGGATACAAAGCAAGAAATGAGAAAAAAAATGATTTTGGAAATTGAAGATGTGCAAGTTTATTTCGTTCCCCCTCAACTCCTTGCTGGTGTTGCACTGACTGAGTGGTTGACCAGATACGGTGGAAGCCGAAGTCTTATTTGTTGATTCATATCAGATATTGTCTTCCAATTTGCTTTCAATTGTTATTCTGCAAGTGGCTCATCCATACTTGAAGTTTGTCTCAAACCCTGATCAATACAGTGACTATATATTGTCTACGCTGTCGTCGTTATCATTTTTTTATCGTTCATCTCAGAGGCTGGCAATGCGCATTGCCAATTTGCCATGTACCCAACAACGATCAAATCAGAAATTGCGGTGCAATTGGTTTCTCCTGTTTTTTTATCGTCATTAGTTCATTACCAAAACAATTTCATCGTTCATCTGAGATTGTACTAGTCTCGAAACCTTCGTAAGAAAACTTTGTATCCCTTATTGGACAGATTTCCCATACACAATAAATGCTCAAAGTTACAATGAAGGCCGTTTGAACTTGAACTTTCAAATAGTTAGCCATCCATTTTCGCTGTATAACATCTATTAAGCCACATTAAAAAATCACAAATTTGAACAGGTTGATTAAAAGAAGATTTCCCATGCAAAAAAAGACTTGTTTCTGAGTATAATAGTATACTCCAAAGCAAAAACCAAAGGTAAGAGTATCTCGGCTACGAAGCAAGATTAAGAACCTAACCTAAGTCCTGTTATTATAGACTAAACAGTTACTATAATTGCTAAACCATCGCAATTATAATAAATAAATAAAAAGCAAACTTGAAACTTGAAGCCACAGAGAAATGACAAGTACACAGATTACAACAACGCTGAGATAATTTCCATTGATCATCATGTACTGTAACATTCGGGTTAGCAAGCTACAAAAATTATTATAGTCAACTAATGTTTTCATGTACAATCCCTTCCTAAGAGTTATTCTATGAAGGGACAAGCGCTAGTATTTGAGTCTTAATTCTACCCATGCACATTTGAATCTCCCTATAAATAGACAGGTTCTGAGAGGAGCAGGGATGAAGACTTCTAACAGCGGTATCCAATATCTGTGCAACCTCCGAGGGTGGATATTGTCGTTCTGTGCAAGTCTGAAAATCATTACAAGAAGGTGAGAGAAAGGCTTCCACTATTCGAAATTATTTGAGTTGGAAAATTTGTAAAAGAACAGGACATTCAACGATTAAGCGCGACTGAGTAGTTGGCAAAATAAGAATATACTTGAATATGATTCATAATGGAACAATACGAGCTTTTATGCAGCACCAAACACATTACCATCCACCAGCATACAAAGATGACTTGTACTTGCTCTCCATAATTTCATCAATTTTTCACTAATATAGCCGTCACAATTAGCATAAAAAAGACTCGTCAATGCTTTAAGTAAAAGGTTCTCACTCTCTCAGATTCTTGTGTATGGCTGCCGCAATGGTTTGTGTAAAACGGTTTTCTTGTAACCATTTTCAGTTTTTGTTTTCCATTAAAAACTAATATGTTTTTTTTATGTGAATCCATTTTGCATAAATATTAGTTTAAGACGGCCTAACAGAAGACCAACTGTAAAAGGTTTTAGATATCATGATGTACACCAAACTTGGCCAACCTAGCATGAACGGCAGAAATTGACACTATCAAAATAAAAATAAAAATTTAACTAAAAAAAGTAAAGTTGAAACTGAAATGTACAATACGAAGACAATTTTGTTCGTCAAAAAGAAAACCTTATCCATAATAACGCGAAATGACTACTTTGAAAGAAAAGTTTTCTTAGAAACCTTAATAGGCATAACATAAGTACATAACCCATTAAAATGACTCAATGGACTCAATATGATGACCACTAGTTTAAAAACCTTAATAGGCACGTGTCTGAATCGACCGATACACAAAATAACCCCACTATATCGAGCCTATCACTCGAATTCGTTATAACCGTGACCTGAGTAACTGTTTTACCATGTCTACCAGCCTTGACATACTAGTTATTTTAACGAGACTGCCTATCAGACCATGAGGACTAAAAAGATAATATGATATATATGGGTTTAATTCTAATATAAAAATAGAAACAAAGAATTCCTCAACAATATGACCGTCATACGACATGGTGCTCTTGTCACATAAGGGGGCTTGACTTTCTAATTTCCGCATGGTGGAAAGGCTAGGAAGCTGGTAATGGATAAGGACATAAGGCGCATCAGATACGTCGAGTGAGATTGTTGGGAAAGGCAAGGATGATCAGGGAAAAGTAACCAGCAAAAGACGTTATAAGTAAAAGTTCACCAAACATCAGAACATGAATGTAGTACTAACTTTCGAGGGAGACAATTTACTGATAGAGGCATTCAATCAGAGATTACCCGGTTGGACCACTGACAATGTGACAAACATAAAACAATAATAGCTGATAATTTAAATGCATATGGTTGTAGTATAATTTACCTGTATCATAAGTAATGTAGAAACGCATGAAGATATTAGTTCTGAGGGAACTTGCGGATCACATGCAGCAGTTGAACTGGAAGATGCGATTGCATTTTGAGGAGTCAAACCTTCCTGGGCTGTGTCCGAAGATATCATCACGGGCGACATACGGCAATCAGTTACACGTTCTGCTTTACAGGCGTCGAAAGCCTCGCCGATCCGTCCATATGCATCTTCACCTTTTCTCATAGAAGACATCGCCTGAAATAATCATCAAGGGGATACAAATAATCAGTAGTACAATTGCAATAAGTGCATCATACTTCGCCAGAGAACTATTTCACGCCGGAGTATGTTACAAAGCACCTTCTCTAATAAAAACGTATGAATGTACAATTAAGACAAATATTATACTCATGAATTGTGACTCATCAAATGTCAGAAATGACTTTTCATGGCTAAGCTCCGATGTGCCACCCTACCATGTCCATTGTTAAATTACTTCGAGTTAAGATAAAAACATATAAATCGCACACATAGACTTCAACTGAAATCTAAAGATTTAGAGCATAGAAGACTCATCAGAAGAAAACGCTCATTTCCTCAACATCGTGATACAGATAAATCACAGAAGAGATGGATGAAATAGTATTGTGGCCAAGGCAAACAGTGAAGCCAGAGACTTTTAATATCCAAGTAGCAATGACGAAGTGACAAACTAACACTTTCCAATCTCACAGTTGAGCCATAGTTTCTTTCAGACATAAAAATGGACATAAGTTTGACAGAATAAAAAAATGCAAGGTGATTTTCAAACCTTAACAGCGACATCTACCATCTTTTGGGCTTTCTGCATTGATCCTTGAACAATTTCAACCACATTAGATGTAGTTTCTTCTTCACGCCTATAGATAGAACTATCTGAAGAATGTAATGTCCCATTTACACAATCTGAATTAGCTAAAGGATGCCGACCAGAGACCTGAATGGAAAAGGGAAGAAAAAAGGTAAAGGCTCGGTACAACAAGGAGGAAACCCAAAAGGCGGGCACTAACTCTAGAACAACCTCTCAGAACACATCCTAAAGCTCAGCAGATGAATAAATATCAATCTGTATATTTGACGCAAATTGATGGAATAAAAAAAAAAATCACAGAACTTAATTTTAAGCATTTTTTGCCAAAGCACAATCACTATCGGGTAGAGAAGAATGGAATGATCTAGTAAAGCACAAAACTGTTGCTACAATCGACATTCAAGAAGTTAACTATAAACGTGATTGAGCCATCTACCATTTGATCAAGTAGCTACAATGTGCAACAGCTTGAGCCCCTTGTCCCGCAAAATGTTTTCCAGAAACCATACCTTAGTAACCAAACCCTGGGTGGCTTTTCTTGGTTGCATATGAGCTAGATCTTGAATTTGCGTTGTTTCCTGAGTCCGTGGACATCCATCGCCTGCTAATTTTAAATGGGAGTTCATACATACTTGCTTGACCTGAACAAATCAAATAATTGCGGCATTGTTATACACAAAAGCGTATCATAGATCACCAATTAACTGCTAATCACAAAAACTGTGCCTCAATAAAGAAACATATCATTGAATCCCAAGGCCCCATCTGGGAAAAAAAATATGCAGCTGACTATTTGTTTTTAAGCAAAAGAAATGTACAGTCTGATTAATCATAGTAAAAATAAAAAATACTAATAAATAAGTAAAAAAAAAAAAAAACAGAATGTCAAAAACACGTCAAAACAGGGATAGGGAGAAAGAGAGAACATCAAAGGGAGCAATCTGGTCTTCCAGGAATTCCAGTGCCACAATAAATGGCTAAACAAGAAAAATCACAAAAACCAATGGCTTCTACCTGGAAACTGCTCTAGGTGGTCAAGTAGTGGACTGAAGCCTCACTTCCAAGTGGTTCACTAAGTTTAACATTTTCATGTCAATAGTGGTTTTGTAATTTGAACACTCTAGAGCTGGTTTCCGCTATGGTCAATCATGTCATCTTAAAAGCATGCTAAAATTCAAGTATTTAACTAATCATTCTTACATTATCCTTACAGAAACACACAGGCTAATATAACATTCCTGACTACTGCAGGCTTATACCAATCACTTAAACCTTCTGATCAATGGTGATAAAGAAGTAACAGCTAATCAGCGGACGCCAATTTTACTGTAAATCATTATGGACTTAATCAAACATTTTCAAAATAAAAAAAGTTTTCTTCCCAGATAGACACTTACAATCAGTTGCTACCAACCCATAGTTTCTTTTAGAGCTTTGAAATGACTAGCTTCTATATATATATATGAAGGGACAAAAAGAACCTTGAACAAGTCATCACATCAGTCAAGGAAGTAATGTATGCAGGTGCTAAGAAGTAAGAAGTATGAATCGAAGAAACTGTAAACATGCCTTCACATCACTCGCAATTGCCGGGCTAAATGGAGGAGCACGCAAAGGAGGATCCTGGATTTGCATATGCTCATCTGAGGCCAACATGAATGCTTCATTGGCTTTTGGTAATTTTGAATGTCGGTAATCACAGAACATTTTATGTTGCCTTCGAGATTCCGGCATGTTTTCCACTGGATTCAAAGGCATGCAATCAATATCCTGCCACGAAGCACAAGTAAATGATTTTAATGCTTTTCAAAATCGCAAATGAAGGTGAGTATTTGCACCATACATATCAAAACTTCTCAATGATTCTTCCACGCTATTGGAAGAACATCCTCAGCGTATTAGAATTAAAATGAGAGCATTGGTTAGCGATAAAAACAAAGAAAGGTTATATAGGCTGCCGGATGCCTGTATTGCCGGTTAACGGAAATTAACAAATAAACAAACCCAAAAACATAAATAAACTTTCAAAAAGATAGAAAAAACAGAACAGTTATTGAGAAACTAAAACAAGTTTTTTCAAGTAACTATCTCAATCATATGATTTGATTATTTGATATATGATTTCATGAGTTGTTATCTCCTTTTGCTTGAAAGATACTAAAAATCTGGAATATGCTATGAAAACAAAAAACTGGGGTATAACACCTTGTATGAAGGATCAGAAACACACTGCTCACGCATGGTCCTGCGGTTTTGGATTATTAATATCAAGGGTCAGTCAGGGGTTACGCAATGTTCCTGCCTTCTGCTTTCTTAAGCGAAAATATGATGTTCTGGCCACTTGGCCAGAGAAAGCACTTATATAATGATGGCAATATAATCATGGCATTATAGCATTAGAGAGCAAATGAATACCTTGACAAACTCTACTCCCAAATCTCGACGGTCAAACTGGACCAAGCAGCTGTGATGATCAACTGCTAAGACGCTGCCATTGTGAAGTTCTCTCGTTTTCGGATGAATACCAACAACTTGCTGGCCAACTGATAGTGGACGTGCTAAGTCGTTAGGAAGCCCGTCACCAAGACCAGCACGAACATTAGCATAATGACTCCGAACAGATTCACGATATTGCTCAAGTTTCTCTCTTTCTTCCTGTAGGAAACGTTCAGAGAACCTCCGAGGTTTACCAAGGGAGCTGCAATCACATAGACCTCAGCAAAACTTAACAAATGTACCCCAAAAACAATGGGCTGTCGAATTAAAAAGAGGGATACCCACCTTCTAATGACTCCCCATTCAACACGAGTAAGTCTTGGGATATGTCCCAGTCCAACATGATTTAGATACTCCACAAACTCTCGTCTAGCAAACCAAGGGTAGTCAATGGCACTGTAAAACCATTCATATGAACACCACCTGCGTACCTCAGGCCAGGATAGACCGTGCAAAACTTTTTCCTACATTTTCAGTAATATAAGATTAAAAATTCTAGTGGCTTGCAGAGAATGACTGGAATAATGCTAGACAACCACTCACCTTAGCGCATTGCACGCTTCCTTCGAACAAAGAAGAACATTGACTAGAGAACACACCATTAGCATGATTTCTATCCTTTTGAGGGATAGTTCTGTCTCTCTTACGTCTACATTTCCGTCTTGTAGGTTCAATAACATGGCTAGAAGCTTGAACCTGAATACTGGATACTACTGTCTCAGCCTCTCCCATGTGTTGATCATTGCTAGAAGACAAATCAGGAGACCTAACTGAAGTTTTACGTCTTTTGGAGACAGCAGATAAATCTACATTACTATCTCCAGACTTCACCTCTTCATCAGCAAAGATCTGTCAAATGATACCAATGTCATGTTCATAACTTTGCTAAATCAATTTCATAGAACAGAAATAAAACAAGCCATGAAAACAGATATTTCTTTCCTACATGGGCTCCACCTATCACACATTTCCAGCATATATAATCCTTAGAGCAAACTTATTAAAATTGCCTTTTCATCATGCTCTAATGTTAAGAATGACAAAGGGCGAAAATACCAGCACAATTACTCTAACATTTGCATTTTCATCAAGTAAACTATCCAAAATAGAAGGTCAGCAACTCATCCTTTTCCTACTTAAAAACAGAATTTCCCATTTGGAGATCTGACAAATGCCCCATAAAGTTGTAAACCTACAGAGAAGGGCATTTATGAAATGTGGATTACCATATGAGCTGAACTGTGATTTATAGCAAAGCATCGATTTGAAATTGTAGAGATGAATTTCCTAGGGAAAGAATAGTAAAACAGGTCCTAGGGAAGAAATCTCAGCCAATATATAGAATTACTTATCGACCCCAAATAAACTAAAATAAGCCCCTTATCACACATGCAATCGCTTATCACCTCTAAGGCTCTAATGATTACGAGGACATAAAAAGATTCTTGTGCCTAGATTACCCATCCCAGGAAGACCAAGCACCAAAAACAAGAGGATGAGGCTGAAAACGTTTGAGAGATATTAAGGGTTCCAACATCAGATGCATGTCTGTAAACACCACTAGGTCAGCACCGCAGATTAAAAAAAAAAAAAGCCAATAGCATGCTAAATGATAAGTGACAACTGACAAGTGTCATCAGCAAAGGGCCACCAACGAAAGTACATGAAAAAATAAAGAACCATATATCTGAAAACAACAAAGAATAACAGACACTGCAATCACCGCATTTGGCCAAAGACTAGCACAGACAAAAAGTGGACAAAGGTAACAAAATACTCCGTAGAATTCAAATAACAAACCTAATAAAATGCATGATTAAGTTTAAGAAAAGCATATGCATCAAGCTGAAACTGATACTAGCATTCATTACTAGCAGACCTAAAACATTCTAAGTAATGAATCAACATGAAATCTCCACACGCAAATAGCATCCAGAATTCACAAAAGAAATTGCCAACCAGTTACATAACAGCAGGGGAAAAAATAGAATCTTCAATTATTATTATTGTACCTCCTTTTCAAATTGCTTCTCAGAATGATCAAGGTGCTGTTCAGCCTTCTGTACCAAGGACTCATCCCAGTCAGTGAATGCTAATGTTAGCAATAGACAAATGAAAGCAAAATACTAAGCTAGGAAATACCTTTGAAGATCGGGGCTTGCGTTTCTTAGAAGGTACGGGGCTATCCTCTTGTAAAGTTGCATCAAATTGAGCATCTTTATCAGCAGAGGAGTACCGTGCAGTGACGGATTCTCTAGCATCCTCAGCTGCGTTGGCAATATAATTTTATGTCTTGTTCAGTGGATTGCCAAATGAAAACCATGCATAGAAGATTGCTACATTATATCAATGACTTGTGCTAATGAGGAATTACTCCCATGCGTATTTTCTTAAATTAGCTCTTGTGCAACTTATAAATAAATCGTGCAATATTATATAGATAGATGACACACAAAAACAGCTGAAAATTGCAGAAACTAAAAACAACAAACAAAGAGGCAGAGGACACAAACAGACAAAACACAGAAACTGGACTATGGTAGAGCCTTGCCTTAAATACTAATCCCTACATTCTAGCATGATGTTTGAAACTGAAGTATGATAGAACCTAGTAGTAAATACTGACCCCTAAATTCCAGCCCAAAATCAATCCTAACCAAGAACTGACTCACTAATTACCCCCACCCAGCCTCTAATCTCCATCAAAATTGCTCCAGCCTCCAGCCACCGCCAACCACAACCCTAACTCTGCCTCTCCCCCACCAGCAACACACCACCTTTCTTTTCCACAATCCCCACCTTGAATTCCCCGACTCCCGCCCAAAAGGCACACCATCAACCTCATCCCCTATCAAAGCATGCACCGACAACCTCCCACCCCGGCCATACCTAGTACGGTAGTACCGACCTCTACTCCCGATCACCCCTCCTGGATTTTCTTCCATGGTGGTGGTTGATGTTCAGATGGTAGTGTTCAGATGCTTCTGGGTAGAGATGTGAAGGTAGTGATAATGGGAGGCGTGAGAAGGGTAGGGGTGAGAAGGTGGTTAAAATAAGGTGGTGAGTAAGGTGGTGCAAATGGTGATTTTGGTGGTGTGCATGGTACTTGAGTGTTTGGTTTGAAGAATGTTGAAGGAGCGCAAAGGTGGTTGATGATGGTGTGAAGCTGGTTGAAGCTGGATCTTTCAGTGGAAGTGGGAGGCGCTGTGGTTAAATGAATATTATTTTGATGTCAGGATGGTCTCCTTTGGTGGCTGGGAGTGCGCTTGACTAGTAGGCAGTGGGGTGTTGGGTGAAGGGTATATTGTACAGTTAAACCCACTTGTTTTTGCTCTCCTGAAACTCCATGCCAAACCCAAATGTAAACTACCAGCTGGAATAGCAATAGTAGTATACTACTGATGCTTCAGTTTTCACTATTAGCACCGTGACAACGAAAGAAACCCGACAAAAGAAAGCCCATAAAAGGAGAAAATAGCTAGTGAACTCCATATGACAAGCTAACTAAGCCACTCTTTATGGGTATCACATTTAGAGGTGGCAATCGGGTCAGT
>JAGPOY010009573.1:2856-12951 GCA_018983105.1 Silene uniflora | reverse complement strand
AATTAACCAAAAAACCACCATCTAAATAACTCCAGCTTACAGCAAACTCATTACATCATCACCAGAATTACATAATACGCAAGAAGCTCAGTGAAAGTCTCAATCTTTTCATAACTCAAATAACACAGTCATCCAAATGAATAAGTAAAGGTTGCCTAGTAATTATCAACATTGTCACTACTCCAAATCCAAAAACTAGGTTCTAGCTCCAAGCAACAACATCTTCATTTATCATAAACAGCGGAAGGTTTTTAGGACGAGGTTTCAATAAAAAGAAAATTATAAAACTGTGTTCTAGCACAAGCTTAGACGTATTTACTTCAAACTCTGACAAGGCTCTAGCTAGGTAAAAGCTCGTATAAATATAAAAATTGACATGACAGCTTCTACTTGGTTAGACCTTGTACCCTGTTTTAGGCATGATACAACAGCGTATAAGGCTACCATTAGACCTGAATGCTATCGAGGACCGCGCTATCAACAAGTAATCGTCTCCCCTATCATCAAGATAACCACAAAAGCTCCTCAACTCCAAAGGGAATTCTGATGCTCATTTGATAAAAGATACCAAAGCTTCATCAAGCAACATCAACACCCAAACCTAATGAGTACGATCCAAACTTTGTATAAACACTCATGTTTTGGAGCTCACACGTTTCAGAATGAACTAGTTTTCAATTAAGCATTCTTGTACTAGTCCTTGTATCAGTTCACCATGAAAGCGTCACAAAAGGAGCTCAAAACATGGAAGTAGTTTAGCACAAGGAATTCAACAGGACTGTGTTACAGTGTGCAACTGGTTTTTGGGTACGATTCTGATGGTATGTAACCGCCTTACCAGCTTACCATCTTACCTATGGTTTAACAAACACACACAAATCCCCTAGCACCTATCAGAGCTCATATCTAATCCAAAGGTTTGAAAAAGTAGCAATCCAATATAGTCCACAAATTCAATAACACACAATGATTATCAAGCCAAAAGCTTGGTAAAGACGGACCCTATGCCTGGATAGTGGATACCATAACTCCATGAGGCCTCCCAGTCGCTGCTATAGAGTAAGCTTCTAAGATATCGAGTTGAAAACTCGACTTAAAATCCGAAAAGCTAATACCTTTCTGCCATATAACTCTTGTACATTCATTACTCATTCCATCTCAATCATTTATTTACCTTCGATTAAATACCCCTCACCAGGGAATGGAGGGAGTACATTATAATCAGAATTGCAATATATGCAAGGAGCTTAGTGAAGTTTCAATCTTTTCACAACTAAAATCACAAAATCATCCAAACATCTCTATCAATCACAGTTATCAGAACTAAAACAAACGATAATCGAGCAAAATCAAAGAAACCCAGTTATTCTCCAATCTTACAAATCAAATGACCAATCAAATGTACACTAATTTATAACGAAACCACCCATAAAATCATAAAACTGGAAAATCTCAAATTAAAATCATAGGAAAAACATAACAAAAAAAAGGAGAAAATGGAGAGATTAAAAAGGTACTAGTTTTGGGGCCCGCAGGATGATTCCATAAAGCTTGAAGCTTAGAGGACGCCATTAATGAAAGAATTAGATTCTCAGGGAGATTATTATCTCTTTATTGAAGGAAAAATGTTGGTGAAAAGATGTCAATAGTCTTACTTTTCTGGATGTTGGGATGTTCTTTCTTTTCTTTAGTTGCCGCCTAACATGCTTTGCACTTTGGGCGCGTTTGGTTCACGCATGGTATGAGTTTGGAATCAGGAATCATACTCGGGTGGTATGGGTTTGGAACTTGATTCCTCATACCTTGTGTTTGTTTCAATTTTGGGTGGAATGAGGTTTAACTTATTCAAAGTTAAAAAAAAAATGTAAAATATAACATTAAAAATAATTATTTTTGATATTGAAAAATCATGAAAATGAAGATTTAATCAAATAAATGTAAAAAAAATTCATTAAAAATGTTCCATATAAGTTTTTTTCATGATTTTTGGTTTTATAATTTGATACCATGGGTATCAATCTCATACCCACCTCCCCCCTTGGGTATGAGAAACCCATACCTCATGGGTTTGAGGTATGGGTATGAAACCCCTATTTTAGCCAAACAAACACCTAGTATGAGTTTAGCTCATTCCAAACTCATACCTCATACCTTTATGAGTTGAAACAAACACCTCCTCAGAGTAGGTCTCCTAGAGACGGTTTCTCGTGAATAATCTAGTCTAAGGCTCTGTTTGGCAAATGGCAGAAGCAGATTTGTGATAGTAGATAACGTTAGCAGAATACGGTTGGCAGATTTTAGTAGCAGGTTTGACCATCACATCAAATTAGCAGAATTAAAAAATCGTGTTTGGTAAATAGCAGATTATATGACAAATCGATCATTTCCATGTATAAACTCAATATTATATGCTATTGCAATATGCCATTAACCAAACACATGAAATTAGTAGCATATTCAAAAACAGTAGATTCAAAAACAGTAGATTCCGGCGAATATGCTATCTGAATATGCCATTAACCAAACACATGAAATTAGTAGATTAATTAGTCAAACTACTATTTAAGCCGGAATCTACTAATTTCACTTAATATGATATTTACCAAACAGCGCCTAAGACTCTAAGCCCATAAATCGTCAAATACTTGGGCGCACAATTTTAGGATTAAATAAGGTGCATAAGTTATTGTCCAAATGTTGCATGCTGTATTGTGATCTTAATGAAAGACTATTGTGCTACGATTTTTTTTTTTTTTTTTTTTTTTTTTTGGTGATCCAAGGGAATTCTCGAACACCGTGCAAGCCCGGAGACCAAGTAAGTCATCCAAGGTTGCCCTTGATGGCTGGTAATACCGTAACACTCCCGTGTAAGAAGTCGAAGCCGAGACCTCTCAATTCATTGTCATATTGCAATGAGACACTCAAGCCACTTTGGTGTGCTACGATTATTAACCCATGCCAAACCTTCATTTTTCCATGTTTTTGAGTTAAAGCAAAACTTGCGGATCATTGCTATATCACGCCCCCTATTTTTTCATTTATTCCTAATTTGCCCTTGAGCATCCAAATTACATCAACTAATTATCATTTTATCGCATGTGTGTTACCCGAGACGGTTTTTATAATAATTAATTATCGTTTCATCATATTAAAAAAAAAACTAACGAATTAACTTTTCTTTTACATATTTATAAACGACAATAAATAACAATAATAATATGACGATTTTACATTGGTACTTTTTGCTATAAAAACGACCATAAAAATTTGGACAAAAAATTGACGATTAAGAATGAAAAATTTAAAACGGTCATAACTTTGCGCTCGAGTGTCCGTTTTCGATGATTTTTTTTTTCAAATTGCTTATCTCGACGAGACGAATGCAATGAGCAAAAAAAAAAACAAAATTTACCTGGCCTGGTCGTGTGAAACACACGACACGACCATGGCGGTGTCATGTGGATTACAAGACCTGACCAAGGCCATGTCATGTGGATTACAAGACCTGGCCAAGGCCATGTCATGTGATCCACATGACACCGCCATGGTCGTGTCGTGTGTTTCACACGACCAGGCCAGGTAAATTTTTTTTTGCTCATTGCATTCGTCTCGTCGAGATAAGCGATTTGAAAAAAAAAATCATCGAAAACGGACACCCGAGCGCAAAATTATGGTCGTTTTAAGTTTTTCATTGTTTTCCCTAATTTTGATGGTCCTTTTAAGTTTTACGTTTTTACCGCAGCAAATTTAAAATCGTTGTTATTATTATTTTTGTAATTATTTGTTGTTTATAAATATGGTCAGTTCGTTATTTCTTTTTTTTTTTCATTACAAAAAACCGTCTTCGTAACACATATGCGTTAAAATGATAATCAATTTTACTAATTTAATTTGAATGAGCAAGGGCAAATTAGGAATAAAATAGAAAAATAGGGGGCGTAACAAGTAAAATAGGGGGCGTGATATAGCAAATCTCTATCAAAATACCCCTTATTGCAATTGAACATCATCATAATTCATCATTAATCTCAAATCCCCAAAATTTCATCCGTATGAGAGGAGTACCTTTTAAAAATTAAGCCAAAACTATGATAGCTATGATGTTGAACAGGAGGAGGGTTAATTAGACATAATAAACCCATTAAAATTGAGAAATTGTATGTAACAGTGGGTAAAGATTTGAGAAAAAATTGACTTCTTTTGTGGGCTATCAGAATTCTCTTGGTTGTATTATTTCAATCATTCATGTTCACCGGCTCATGAATTCATCCCCATTCTGGTGGTAATTCGCAAACAACGAGTTTTTTTAATTGCTTTTCTGGGCATTTAAAAATTAGGATCCAATTAGATAGTAGTGGTGATCATTTGATGATGACTGCGCAAAATAGAAGGCTGATGGTGGTGGTTTAATGGCGGTGGAGGATTTGTGTGGCAGTGGGGATGGAAGATGGATCAAGAATGGCGTTAAAAAGATCAGAAATTGGGGTACGAGATCAGTGATTTTCCTAATTTTGGGAGGCATGGTGTAATGTTGGTTAAAAATAAAACATTAACACTATTGTTAACCGGCTAAGAAGGTTGCCCTTCCACCCAGTTCAATAAGGAATGAGAGGGGTATAGTTGGGTTTATTGTGGGTTATTCTAAAGTTTGGATTAGTATAAGAAGATCAGTTATATGATGGATTATTCCTGTTAAATTTTCCTAAATAAAATGAATAGTTGTAAATTTTAGTTTTATCCATGAAGGCATGAACCATCGGAATTTTTAGATCCGGTCTTTGATCCATCCAAGTGCGGAGAATTTTATTTCGGTAACGGATGCTGACTCGCTAAGATTGAAGACGGAAGAGAATCAATGCGTTTGCATGCGGAGAGAACGAGCTAGAGAAGGAAGGGAGATATAATTAAATTAATTAAATTAAAAGAGTGGGGACTTACAGGTAGAGCAGCAGCTCCTCATTTTCTGTTTTCAATATCCTTCTTATTTTTCATTATTATTAAATTAATTTTCCGAAACAAAAATTTACAAATTCTAAACCTTCCCAATTTGAATTTTGGTTGATCAACCTCAATTACCTTTTCCTTTTCCTCAAAACTCACTTTTGATCTCTTAGCATAAAAGTTTGCAGCTTTGTTATTCATTTATCGTGGCTTCTAAGATAAGCTGTTCAAAAAAGTTGAATTTTGGTCCATTTAATTTATCCCTGTTTTTGCCGTTTATTGAATCAGCATTCTCCAAATTTTACATTTTGTTCCCTTCCATTTTAACCCATTAATTAAATTATTTCTTAGTAATTGACATTGTATACAGAATTCATTGGCAGAAGTTAGGCATTGGCCTACCTGTAAGTATTTCTATCTCCTGTTCCATTCATCATTTATCATATTGCACTTGTTTATTAATTTTGTTTTATAATCCCAATAAAACATAATTGCCCACCTTGATTATGATGGGGTTTTGTGATGGAAGCTTTGCCAGATTGTGTAATGTTGTTTGATTCAACCTTGGGTCAAAATTTTACTCGGTTCCGATTCCGGGTTTTAATCATTGTTTTGTTTTAGGGGAGTTGGATCTGGTGTTACTGTGATCACAAATTCTCATTTAAGAAGGTTATATCAATCTTAAGCTTAAGACGGGTCAAGTAGTATAAATGAGACAAAAGCAAAATGCATAGGGAAAAGTAACAGATTTGTCTTATATGTACAATTGGGATGATACTTGACCCGTTTTAATGTTAGGGCGGATGTATTTGTCTTAAGCGAGACTAGATGTCTTATGATTTTGGGCTGTAGGTCTGCAATGGGAAAGTCAAGTGGAAAGAAGAAGAAACAAGGCGTGGAGAAATCAGTCGATGCCACCCACAAACAGGCTAAAACTGCGGATACTAGTCCAAGGGTGCGTGATAATGACACAGTGGTATTCATTGCCATGGCGCAGGAGTTGAAGGAGGATGGTAATAGGTTGTTTCAGAGGAGGGATTGTGAAGGTGCCTTGTTAAAGTATGAGAAGGCGCTTAAGTTGCTACCCAGGAATCACATTGACGTAGCTTATCTTAGGAGTAACATGGCTGCCTGCTATATGCAAATGGGTATTGCCGACTATCCTCGTGCTGTCCATGAGTGTAATTTAGCTCTTGAGGTTGCGCCAAAGTACAGTAAGGCTCTTATAAAGCGGGCTAGGTGTTATGAAGGGCTGAATAGGTTGGAGTTGGCTTTAAGGGATCTCAACATGGTCTTAGGCATGGAGCCCAACAATCTGACTGCGTTAGAGTTAGTTCAGAGGGTGAAACAGGAAACAGAAAGTAGAGGTGCCCGGACTTCTGACCATCCTGTTCCAGAGTATGTGGAAACGTCTTGTGCATCATATTCCCCAATAGCTCTAAAAGATCAATCGTGGAGGAAAACGAAAAATGAGGAGAAAATGGAGGACACATCGGTTAAGAAAACGGAAGATGAGGAGAATCATGTGGAGACGGTGGTAAATAAGCAAGATCAGATTGACATTTATAAAGAATCTGATGCCAAAGAAAAGAAGAAGAACAAAGTGAAGGCCAAGCAAATAAAGAGTTCAAAAGAAAAGGATCATGAGAAAGTTGACGATTTGGTGAAGAAGGAAGCAAAGGACAAGATAGTGGTTGTCGAGAAGGTGACTGATACTTTTGGAAATAAGCCAACAAAAAATGTGAAGTTAGTTTACGGAGAAGATATAAGGTGGGCACAACTACCTCAGAATTGTAGTCTTCTAAACTTGAGGAAGGTTATACAGGATAGATTTCCAACTTCAAAGGCAGTTCTTATCAAATACAAAGACGAGGAGGGTGACATGATTACAGTAACTACTGATGAAGAATTGCGGTGGGCAGAGTCATCAGCCGGGGCCCAAGTTTCTGTCAAGCTTTATATCGTAGAAGTTAGTCCAGAGCATGACCCTTACTATGAGAAGTTGAGGGTAGCTGATACAGATTCAATTGATATTGCGGAGAATGGAAATGTAAGGGAAAATGTAAAAGAGGAGGGGTCATTGTGCGTCGAGGAATGGATAATTCAGTTTGCTCAGTTGTTCAAGAACTATGTTGGATTCAGCTCTGATGCATATTTGGATCTTCATGAGATTGGGGTGAAACTCTACTCTGAGGCCATGGAAGAGACAGTTAGTTGTGATGAAGCTATGATGAGCTTTGATTTGGCAGCTGAGAAGTTTCAGGAAATGGCAGCATTGGCACTTTTTAATTGGGGAAATGTTCACATGGCACGAGCAAGGAAACGGATACATTTTAGAGAAGGTCACGATACAGAGCTTGATCAGGTGAAAGATGCATATGATTGGGCACAACAAGAGTACGAGAAAGCTGGGAAGAAATATGTAGAAGGACTGAATATCAAACCAAATTTCTATGAAGGATATCTAGCTTTATCTCTACAACAGTTTGAGCAAGCAAAGCTTTCCTGGTACTATACAGTTGCAAATAATGTTAACCTAGATACATGGTCTCCAACCGAAGTTCTTGATTTGTATAATAATGCTGAAGAAAATATAGAAAAAGGCATGCAAATGTGGGAGGAATTAGAAATTCTACATCAAAGTGCACTGATGAGCCCCAGCCACTCTCATGACCAACTTCAAAAGATGGGGTTTGATCGCGTAGTTAAGGGTACATCAGTAAGTAATGCTGAAGATAGGGCCACGACTATCAGGTCCCAGATAAATGTGCTATGGGGTACCATGCTTTATGAACGATCAATTATGGAGTTTAAACTGGGCCTTCCAGTTTGGCATGAGTGTCTAGAAGTTGCCGTGGAAAAATTTGAACTTGCTGGAGCTCCTCCAACTGATATAACTGTAATGATAAAAAATCACTGTTCGAATGATGCTGCACTTGAAGGTAAATTGTTTACAACTTACAGTATAGCTTATTCTTGGCATTGTATTAGTCCATGTGGCTTCTATCCCAATCCCAAATGATTTTCTCTAATGACTTGGATGCTTCAGGTTTAGGGTTCAGGATCGATGAGATTGTCCAGGCATGGAATGACTTGGATGACGCAAAAAGATGGTACAATGGGGTACCTTCGTTCCGTCTAGAACCCTTATTGCGGCGCCGTGTATCAAAGATTTATTATGCATTAGAGCATGCATGAATGGCAGAATTCCAAGCCAGATGCAGTGAAGTACGTCATTGACTGATGTCCCAAATCACAAGATGTGTAGATTTCCATACTGTGGTGAGTGCCGTAGTATTCAGATTAGATTTTCTACACTTTCTGTTTGTAGATTCTTACCATACAGCCTAAATTTGAACCTGTTAGCATAGTATTAACTCTCGGCTTCGCCACTGCCTAATCTTGCTATGTATAGTCAATATCGCCTCTATACGATGATATGCGACCCCGATAAACTTCAAAACCTTAATAACTCGGTCAAGAAACGGTCTCACTGCCAATGTCTAAAACCATGCCTGTTAGCAATTGCTGCCATAATAATGGAGCTATGCCTCCTAGTAGGAAGATGCTTATTATATTCATCTTCTGGAGTCCATGCCCAATGGAAAGCGTTATTGGAAGGCTTGAACTTCACTTATGAACTTGTGGTCTGTGGAGGTGTTCATATTACGTTCTAGGTCGTAATATAAATGTGGTGAACAATTGTGTGGTTCTAAGAAGGAGAAGCTTCAATTATATTGAAATAGCATCATCTCATTTCGCTTTTATATTTGATAAGAATGAAAGACAAATACATAAATAATCAGTTTTGACACATTCTTTGTTACATTTTTGCCAGCTATTGTTATATACTCCATCCATAGTAGCTTGCAGCACATCTATTGTTAGTGTTTAATTTGTACCCCCGAAATTCAACTAGTTCGTAATACTAGAAAAGTTGATTGTGGTACATGTTGCTGCATTTGAGTGTCGAACTGTACGAGATAGAAGTACTGTAATTCTTAGTACATGATTTGTTGGTTAATCCTGGTTACAATTTGAGGTCGTGTTTTGTAGAAATAAGGTATAAGGTACTTGGAAAAAATTTAAACAATGATCAAAACATCAATGAATGAAGATCGCGAATTCGTGATTTACTGTGATAGAGATTCACTGAGAATTATTTTTACCAAACCCTCTGTTATTTCATCATATTTGAGTTACATAATTATTGTACCAAACCCTCTGTAATGGGCATAACTTTGGAGCAAAAATGTGGTTTGAGTTATATGATTTGATTCTGTAAAATATATTGTGCAGGTTATCCGATTCTCTAATCATTTCTGTTGAGTTTTCAAGACGTAAGTCGAGCTTGATTGGCTCAGTTAATGTATTATACAAGTAATACAACCTTTTGAGAAGATTGTACAGCATCACGTTATAGATGGTTGATTCAAGTCCATATCTGGTGGAGCTTCTGCTCAATACTCGTCACTCCCCATAACTGTCACAAGCATTATATCTGATAGAATTATTTATCAGGTTCAAATTCCGATTCATATGGACATGAATTGGAATTTGAACCTGCTTGGTAAATCATACTGGTGTAATATGTACTAGTACAAAGCCTCTGTAATTTATGATGTGTATGATTGGTTTGTAAAACTGTAATTAAATTAGTTCACCAAGCAGTAGATTTTAGTGTGTTTCTTTTCTGTTTTACCTCATTTTTTGAGAGGAAGGAGCTCTATGGTATGTAGAAGGGTAAAAACATACGGAGTATTAAGCTTGTATACATGTGTGTGAAAAAAGCAAGATCTTCACAAAAAATGCGTATAGCAATCAGTCATTGTTAGCTCACTTCAGATTTCCAATTTCTTTAGTTATGGATTTTCTTATTTGTACCTCTATTAACAGTTTATTTATTTTTCTCACTTGTACTTAGAGGTGGCAATCGGGTCAGTCGGGTCGGGTTAACTCGGGTCGGGTCATGTCGGGTTTGGGTCGGGTCATTTCGGGTCAAATGATGTATCGGGTCGGGTCGGGTCATTATCGGGTCCGGTTACTTAATCGCATTACCACAATTTTCGACCATTAAATTTAGTTTTTAACCTAATATTTGGTTTAATTACTTCATTATTAAGTCAAACATATCAATAGAAACACAAAATCACT
>JAGPOY010009569.1:7577-20733 GCA_018983105.1 Silene uniflora | reverse complement strand
TGTTAAAGTTCTTACTTTTAAATTAGATAGATATTCAATACATTTGAAACTTAGAAAAAAAACCAATACCTCAACCAATACTATATACACATTATCAATTATAAAATCCGATGTGCAGCCTTGTGTTTGTGCGGTTGCTGGGACGATTGTGAAAGTTGAGACTCAACATGATTGGCATTATCCATCATGTAAGACATGTTCAATTAAGACTGAGAAACAAGGGAATGGTACTTTCTATTGTACTAGATGCAAGAAAACCCTCAAATATGTCACGACCAGGTTATTACACTTTTAAAGATCTTTTTGTACAGCCTTATTAAACTATACGTTAGGTTTCTTATATATTTTCTACTGATATAAGTTATTATCCTACTGATATAACCTAATGTAGATTCAAAGTCGTCTTCAATGTTGAAGATGAACCGGGTTCAGCCTCCTTCTTGATGTTCGATCGAGAAATGACACAACTAATCGGGAAATCAGCAATGGACTTGCGTGAGACACTGATCAAGGTCAGATTACCATAGCTACAACTTACTCACATTTTATTATTGTACAATTATACTACTATTTAAATTTATTACATATTTCACTATTGCTATGTAGAACAATGAGGATGGTGAATTCCCACTTGAGTTTGATGAACTCCTGAGAAAGCATTTTCTTTTCAAATTGAATGTGTCTAATTACAACTTGGACAAAAACTACAAAGTCTACACAGTAACCCGAGTTACTGATGATCCGGAATTGATGGCAGCACACTACGCTCTCCTCAAGAAAGATGAGGTCTCTTTAACCAACAAAAAAAATGAATTTTCAAGTTATGTATTGATTTTCATATCGTCATCATATACTTATAAACCTGTACTACATTATTTCCTATAGGTAATTGAAGTTGTGACTGAATCTGCTGTGACTTCGCTCTACAACGACAATGACAGTACGTCTAATATTGGTGAGAATAGTCAGATTGGCACAAGCGAGCCGAGCAATGTAACTCCAACTAAGAGAGGATTCGAAGAGGTTGCTGCTGGAGAACTCTATATTCTACGTGAAGAAGGACAGAGTTCTGCTATTAAGCCAAAAGTGACTGTGAAAGTTGAGAAGGATGCTTAGTATGATACTTTAGTACGACCTTATGCTTTATGAGACAATTTCGTTGGATTTGAATAAGTGATTATCACATTCAGTTTTATGAGTTTGTTTAGTATTTCTCAGATGACAACGTCGGTTTTTAGAGTTTGTTTAGTATTTCTCAGATGACAACTTCAGTTTTCTGAACACCTTATTTGATTAAGATACAATATGCAGCTTTATACTACTCTTTTTTCATATTGATATGTCATAGCATTTGAAACAACTCTTTTTTAGTATTGATTTATATATTGACACAAACCGAAGAAATGGGTTTTGATTCATTAGAAAATAACTGCTAATTTATGCAATAGTACTAAAGACGAGGCCATAAGGGTAGTATTTAGTAAATTTTTCACAAAAAATCATTTAATTTCTAAATTCAATAACCATAAGCCTTATAAAATAATAACCTATGGTCAGAAGTTCCTGGTTATAAAACAAATAAACCAGAAGAAAAGACAACCTCAAACAATGAAGGTACTTTCAAAGACATAACATTTTACATATCCTTCAGAAAAAACGCAATAATTTACCAAGCCTTATAAACTAATAAATAAATAATATTAAGGTTTCTAAATTGATAAATGATATTAAGGTATACAGCGATTGGGTATATAGCAGCAATTAAGACCGGCAATTAAACCATCTTCCAAAAATAGATAATTATCGGCATATCTTGAAAAATAAGGGTCATGTTTTACATATCATTCTAATAGATGGTAATTAAGATATTCAGCCTAAATTTGGGATATTAAGCAAATAATAGTGCAATAATCAATCATAAGAGATTTATACCAAAAATGTAAAATTATTTATATATTTTGAGCATATAAAGGTTCATTGTTTATCCCTCTATTAAAGGTAATTAAGGAATATTCCAAAATTTTGGGATATTAAACAAATCAGTAAATCAATTAAGTAATAGACTTAAAATATCACGATTGTCAAATCCCCCAATACATGCATATGCTATATTTGAGATTAAGGATCTTTATTAATTATTTATTACTTTTTTAATTTCAATACTATAAGACATAGTGTATTACTAGCTCGACTATATAGCATTTGAATATTTACCTTATTCGCAGGCTCTCATTTTCATGATATGTCAGATCAACGTAAACGTAATTCCTCTGGTAGAAGTAACTCACGGTCACCCCTGTCAAACATCACAAACTGTCTTACTCCAGGTAATTATGCTAACTACTGTATATTTATATATGAGTCCAAAAGTTAGTGTCAATATACTTTACCTATTGTACATAACTATTGGTCAGTCTTTCTCCCTTTATTAATCCTCCATTGAGCTTCGATTACATCAAGTCCTGTGGAATATTTGACAATATTATATATTCATCTTTGTGTGTCATAAAAGGCATTAATATATGAGTAATTTTAATTAATATGTATAGTGATTTATTTGATACAAATTAGATCTACCATCATAGTTTAGTAAAACCACATTCATGCGGATCATAATTTATCACAGGAAAACGACACCAACGTGATTTGACAGATGGTTTACCGATACCCCAAAAACGTAGATCCTCGACCATTAATGGCAAAGGTACTATAGCTTTCCATTAGCAAATTTTAAGAATCTAAGTTACAATTTTATGTATTTCTGCATTGCTTACCGCGCATAATAATGATATTCTGAACTTTTTTATGTAGAAAACGCTAATGAGAATGCTGAGGTTACTTTGATTAATGGTAAGCTGCCACTTAACGATAGGACCATCATAGTCATTGTCTAATTGACACATGTTTAAATTACCTAACCATTTTATTTGGCTTCTTTAATTTCGGAACTCAAGGCGAACAAAATTTGCTTGCGTTTTCCTCATCTGTTAGGCAGATTTCACCAACCACTACCATGCTAACATCAGGTATGGAATACCTTATTCACCGTATTATATGACAAATGCATACAACACTGAATCTCCTTAAAAAAATAATAAAGTATGATACTATCTATATAATAGAGTTACTTACTATTATCAATACTCCAGTGCATCGCGGTAGCAGCAGTAGATCGCCTCTATCAACGCCCATGATATCTGGAAAACATGTTATACAAAGCCAAAGAATAATCAGTTCTGTAATTCGAAACATTGATCAAGATAACGAACAAATGGAGATTGATAATGGCAATGCTGATGATACTACCGCCCATAGTAGAACCACATTATATGATGACACAGACTCAAGTGAGGAGGAAGACGATGACTACGAAGGTACAAACATGTTTTACTTAATCAGATTTATGTATATAAATAATATAATTAAAATTGAAAAAAAATAAAATTATCAGGTTATTGGGACATCGGCGACGCTACATGGATATGTCAAGAGTGCAAAGCATTAATGTGGTACCAAGAAAGAACCTTGAAAAGTCAGAACACCGCATCTCCCAAATTCTCGGGTTGTTGCGGTAACGGTAATATCACGTTGGCTAAATTAAAGAAACCACCAGAAACACTTGCTAATTTATTTTCTAACAAGGATGCAAAAAGTAAACACTTCATAACAAACATACGTGCTTACAACATGATGTTTTCCTTTACGTCAATGGGAGGCAAGATCGATAATTCTGTTAATCAAGGGAGAGGAACATATACTTTTAGACTTCATGGCCAGAATTATCATAGAATAGGGAGTCTGATACCGGAAAATGGCTCCCAACCAAAGTTTGCTCAACTTTATATATATGACACCGACCATGAAGTCCAAAACAGAATGGGCTATTTCAGGTGTGTTCAAGTTTAATATTTACGTTAATATATAACACCTTAGACAGCTATTACCAATTAACAAGTCATATTGTTTATTGATTACTGTTAAATTGCAGAAAAAATCCATTGGATGCGGATATCGTTAAAAGTCTTCAAGACATGTTGGATGAATATAATGTCTTGACAAAATCATTTAGAATGGCGCGAGATCGGTTGGGATATGACGATAGTACAAATATCAAGCTAAGGCTCATAGGAAGAAGGCGAAAGGATGCACGAACATACAACCTGCCAACTGTAGATGAGGTTGCAATGTTAATCATTGGTGATGTTGAAAGCTTTGATGAAAGAGACTTGCTAATTGAGGAGAAAGACGGCACATTGCAGAGAATCAATGAACTTCATCCTTCGTACCTCGCCATGCAATATCCCTTTTTATTTCCGAGAGGGGAGGATGGCTATACTGTTGAGATTGATTTCAGTGATGACAGAGAGCGGAAGAGGAAAAGCATAAGCATGAGAGAATGGTTTGCTTATCGAATTCATGAAAGATTGGATGAAACTACCATTATATTATGTGCTCGCAAACTGTTTCATCAATTTTTAGTTGATATTTTCACAATGGTGGAAACAGAAAGGGTTGGCTACATTAGAAGAAACCAAAAGAAGTTTAGAACTGACATTAAGAGGAACCTCACGGATGCCATTAATAACGGAGAAGATCGCCCTTCTACCATCGGTAAAAGGATGGTGCTACCTTCATCCTTTCCCAACGGTAAAAGATTTATGATAGAGAATTATGGAGATGCTATGGCGAACTGCAACTGGTTTGGATTCCCTGACTTTTTTATTACATTCACATGTAATCCAACGTGGCCAGAAATTGTAAGACATGTGAAGGAGAGGGGTCTTAAACCAGATGAACGTCCAGATATTATTACTCGGGTATATAAGATAAAGCTTGATCAATTTATCAATGACATCAAGAAAAAAAAAATATTCGGCAGAGTGCAAGCTGGTATGTAGTTATATATCTAATAATTTTTATGATGATATTATATATAGTATGAAATAGTGAAAATCAGACGCAAATTTGATTTCTAATATATATTATTGTATTTTATATGCAGTTGTTTACACGGTGGAATTTCAAAAGAGAGGATTACCACACGCACATATTGTTATTTGGTTGCACAAAGACGACAAGATAAAACAGGTAGAACACACGGACAAATTCATTCGAGCTGAGATTCCAGACAAAGAAGCAGATCCAGTGTTGTATAATGTTGTCACTGAAAGTATGATGCATGGTCCGTGTGGCGCTTCTCACCCAAAAGCACCATGTATGGTAGACGGGAAGTGCTCCAAGTTTTTCCCAAAGGAGTTCACAGATAACACGTCCATCGATAAAGATGGATTTCCAGTTTATAGAAGGAGGGATGACGAGAGATTTGTAGAAAAGGATGGAAAATCTCTAGATAATAGATATGTGATACCATATAATCCAACACTTTTGATCAAATATCGTGCTCACATCAACGTAGAGAGGTGCAACCAGACTTCTTCGATCAAGTATTTATTCAAGTATATCAATAAAGGACCTGATCGTGTAACCGCATCTATTTCAGAAAATGGAGAGGTTATTGATGAAATTAAGAACTACTATGATTGTCGGTATATTTCTGCATGTGAAGCTGTGTGGCGGCTTCTTGGTTTTCCCATCCATTATAGGTGGCCTCCTATAGAGAGATTGAGATTCCATCTCCCTAATGAACAAAGTCTGGTGTTTGAGGACGACGATGATATCGAAGACGTGTTAGTCAGACCTTCGACAGATAGAACAATGTTTTTGGCTTGGCTTGATCGTAACAAGACAGACATGAATGCTCGATTACTAACATATGTTGAGTTTCCAACAAAATATGTTTGGCAGAGCAAGAACAGAGAGTGGACACCAAGGAAACGTGGGTTTACAATAGGAAGGATTTATCATGTTCCCCCAAATTCAGGGGAACAATACTACCTAAGGATATTACTTAACCATGTGAAGGGGCCTACATGCTATGAAGACATCAAGAAGGTAAATGAAGTTGTTCACGAAACTTTCAGAGACGCATGTTATGCAATGGGACTACTAGATGACGACCGTGAATACGTTGATGCAATTGATGAGGCCAGTAAATGGGGTACGGCACATAGCATGAGGAATCTTTTTTCTACGCTATTAATGGCTGGATGCATGTTGCGGCCAGAAATAGTATGGGAACAATCATGGCAAAAACTATCTGAAGATGTTCTGTACCATCAGAGGCGTTTCCACCAAAACCGAGGTACCATTTTTCATTTAAATGCACACTGATTATTTTGTTTTAACTACACACTGATTATTTTGTTTTAATTACACACTGCTTATTTTGTTTGACACTCATTATTGTAAAATTACATCCATAGCATAACTTCACACCCTAAAATGCTATTTGTTATATATGCAGATTTAGAGATTACTGATGAGCAAATACAGAATCTGGCATTAGCCGAAATTGAAAAGATACTTCAAAAGAATAGGAGTAGTCTTCGGAAGCACCCTAATATGCCACTCCCCGATAACGACCTTATAAATGATGCGCGTAACAGGCTTATTCAATCAGAGCGCAACTATGACCGAGTTGCCTTAAAACATGAATATGAACATCTTCTCGCAAAGATGACCAGTGAACAGAGAGGAACATTTGATGAGATATTGGGAGCAGTGATTCAAGGAAATGGGGGCCTATTTTTCATTTATGGCTTTGGTGGAACAGGAAAAACCTTTATTTGGAGAACACTTTGTGCAGCATTACGCTCTGCCGGTGACATTGTACTACCTGTGGCGTCAAGTGGAATTGCATCACTACTTTTACCCGGAGGAAAGACTGCTCATTCTACGTTTCGTATACCTTTGAATCCTACCGAGAGCTCTACATGTGACATAAAACCAGGAACTGAACTGTCTGAGTTACTACGCCAGACAAAACTTATTATTTGGGATGAAGCTCCTATGATAAATCGTTTCTGCTTTGAAGCATTGGATAGAAGCTTGCAGGATATACTGCGGTCTGAAAAGCCATTCGGCGGTAAGGTTGTTGTTTTTGGCGGCGATTTTCGGCAAATTCTTCCTGTTATTCCAAAAGGAAGTAGGCAGGAAATTGTTCACTCTGCAATAAATGCATCCTACTTGTGGAGTTTTTGCAAAGTGCTTAAGTTGACCAAGAATATGAGGCTTTTAACAACCAACACAGAGGTCAACTTAGTTGAGATTGCAGAATTCTCAGATTGGACTCTAAAGCTTGGAGATGGTTTACTTGGTGAGCCAAACGATGGGGATGCATCTATTGAAATACCAAATGACATACTTATCCAAGAAGGAGACAACCCTATTGCATCTATCGTCGAAAGCACCTACCCATCGGTTGTACAAAATTTATGGAATGCAGATTATTTTCAAGAAAGAGCTATCCTTGCTCCTACTCATGAAATAGTAGAGCAGATTAACGATCATATCCTAAGTATAGTCCCAGGCGTTGAAAGAGTTTACCACAGTTCGGATAGCATCTGCAAGTCCCAAATATTAGATGCTTTTGACGAAAGTGCATACTCTACTGAATTCTTAAACAGTTTAAGGTGCTCCGGAGTACCAAACCATGAATTAAGACTAAAGGTCGGGGTTCCGGTGATGCTACTACGAAACCTAGACCAAGCTGGTGGGTTATGCAATGGTACCAGGCTTTTGATAACAAGGCTAGGAGACAAAGCAATTGAGGCAGACATAATATCGGGTAGGAATATTGGCCACAAAGTAGTCATTGCACGAATGACATTGAGCCCTTCCGATACTACTCAAATTCAGGTTAAGCTACGCAGGAAGCAATTTCCAATGGTTGTGTGTTTTGCTATGACAATAAACAAGAGCCAAGGACAATCTTTGTCACACGTTGGATTGTTTCTGCCTCGACCAGTCATTAGTCATGGTCAATTATATGTTGCTGTGTCGCGTGTCACAAGCAGGAAAGGTTTGAAGATACTTATTTGTAACGAAGATAATGTGTTAGGTAATACTACGGACAATGTAGTATACAAGGAAGTTTTCGAAAACTTGGCGTGAGGTAAGAATTTTGCGCTGTCACTTTTTTATGCGTATATGTTTTAAATAGGTTTATTATATCCATGTTTCATATACATTTGTTCATTTCGTTTTGTTTGTGTTATTCTTAGGCGGGTTTAAAATTAGCCAATTTTCTTCCAAATTACATATCATATATATAAAGTAATAATTTAAAGTTATTAGAAATTAATGCACTACTTAAAAGTATTATAAAGTTCATATTTCCTAATTTGAAGACTACTGCTTAAATTTACATTATACTCTTACATATACTTCATTAAATAAATTAACTTGAAAAGAACAGCCTAATTTTTTTTTTTTCATATTTGTATGCTTATTGAAAAACTTATTGGAATTTATCTTTGGACCAAGATAAAGATATTTTTACTTCTGCAAAAAATACTGAAGACAATATCTTAACTCATACATAATTAACTTATTTTTCTAAAAAAACATTATACAGAGTAAAAAAGTTTCCAAAATTAAAGATTGCAAATATGAGAATCATAACAAATAATATATCTTCCTAGATTGAGAACTGATAAAAGATGCTCACTTTTTAAATATTTGGAATAAATAAACCATAAAATACATCAATTATTATTTCCTAATTAACTTACACGTAAACATATAAAAAATCTAATTAATGGTATAAAATAGAAATTATTTTTTCCTAATTAACTTATTTTTCAAAAATTTGAAAACGAGCAAGCAGTCATAAGAATATAGATCATGACTTTTATAAAATAGGCTAATTAAGATATTTTTGCTGAAATTAATATAGATCATGACAATATATATGATTACCATAACTTGATATTGATTACCATAATATATATGATTACCATAACTTGATATTGATTACCATAATTTGATACGAAAATATTTTTTGTACGCCGTATATGATTAATTAGTGATAGATATTATTTTGGAGAATCTTTTTCTCATATCATTCTCATTAATAATATAATCTTGATTACCATTGTTTGATTAAAACAGTTAGTATTCTTAGAATAATTAATTTACAATCATTTTCGAATTTTAAATTATGTCAATATATAGGATTACCCTAATTTGACATTGTGAATAGATTAATGGAATCAAATATGATAAAAATTATTTTATCAATTAGCATATATACATCACAAAAATAATCTTTGTCAGTAGTATAACACAGCCAAAATACTTTGTTGTATATATTATATATACAACAAGCCACAAAATGCCATCTATAATGAGGTTGAGTTTCCACCTCCCTGAAGAACAGACAGTTGTGTTTGGGGACAAAGGTGAAATTAAAGGTTTCACAAATATGCCAACAGATATGTTTTTGGCTTGGATGTTGTGTAATAGCATAGATGAAAACGCCCGACTACTAACATATGAAGAGTTTCCAACAACATATAGGTGGGATGTTTTTACTAACAAGTGGGTTCGAAGAATGAGGGGTTCATACATAGGCATACTTTATGATGTTGCTCTAAATTCGGGTGAGAAGTACTGCCTTAGGATACTCCTTAAACATGTTAAAGGACCTACATGTTATGAAGATATAAGGACCGTAAATGGAGTGTTATATGATACTTTTAGACAAACATGTTATGCCTCAGGCCTACTAGACGACGACCACGACCAGTGATGCGAGTGCTTACGCGTTGACGCCACTGTAAGTACTTATATAGATTTCGTTGACTATCCGAATTGTTTATATGTTTATAACTTTATAATATTTTTAACACAATTAATTATACAAAGATGTACTGATACAGATTCCTTATATTTCAGATCGACCCAGAAATTCCTATCACTATCATTGACTCTCGGCAAACTGAAATATGTTGGCTTCCAGCACGAAGTTATTTGTATTCCGTAAATGTTTGACACACTTCTTATTCGAGATTTAAAAATAATAAGTAAAACATTCTGGTTCCTTATTGAGTTTATCATATTAGGCGGTTTGTACTCTTCTATGTCACTCTTTTGTTTCTATGTTATTTTAGTATGCAGGTTTTGCCTTTTGCTTTACTATTTTCAAACCCCTACTTAAAGCAGCATTAGAAGCATACGCTTATAAGAGTACAAAAACAACACAACATGTAAGTTTATTATGATTTTCTGCAAACAAGACTAACTCAATTTTGAGATCGTGTAACTTCAATCAAATGTAAAGAATTCCAAAAAAAATTTCCCAAATCTAATCATAAAATCATGAACCCGAAAATGTAAACATATTCAATTAGATGGAAAGGGGTAAAATTAGGGGCACACCTGAATAATACAAATGACGATGAGTAACCCAATTGATAGTGACGAAACGTCAATTTACTATTGATGCTCATCCCGAGGTGTGCTTTTTTTCTATCTCCAATACGTTTGCTTTCGCCATTTCCTTCATTATCGCAAAGCAAAAACGGGTATTCATCAAAGATTAGTATGATCATTAAAATCAATTAAAATAGAAACCCTAAAATGTTAGAAGAAAATGGGAAAAATTAGGTACAGTAGACTTACTCAAGTGATAATCAATACATTCAAGATCAGTTCGGAACAATAGGATCTCTCATCCTTATGCCTTACGCGTTGATGCCACTGTAACTAAGAAGGATGATGATTGAGTTCGATTTAGGGGCAGAAGGAAGATAATAATTCAATACTGCTGAACTTACGGACGGGAAATTCAAGATCAACTCAACAGCGTATGAAAAACGAGCTGAAACTACTTTCGAGACCGTTGAACCAATAAAAGTATAAAATGTATTCATCATAGATCTGCAAAACATCAATTGAACTTTTGATGATGGCTGAGATGAAGGGTCAGAATGATGGTGAAGTGAGATTGTGATTTGGGGAAAAAAAATAGGGTTTGAGTTTTATCGTCTATTTGCCTTTGTTGAATCATCATTTGTATCTAATTTTATTTAGATAGAATTGTGACAAGTTGTTTTATGTTATTTGTTCATTAATTTGGTAGGTTCATGTAATTACCGATATATAATTTGCGTAATTATCTCTGCCCGATTGGTTTGAGTACGACTTAACTAGATTCCATTAATATTGATTACGTTTCCCGTCCTATTTCGTATAGTCACTATTCTATTTTTTGGTACATTCCTTACCACTACATAAGATAAAAAAAATAAAAAAAATGTAAGTATGGACTATTTTTTTAAATAAAGTACCTTTTATTTTTCCACTAAATGAGAGCAATTGAACTCTATGTACGGAACACTATTATTTACAAGTCCCGCTCAAAAATACCGTGCTGTAGCACGGGAACTCACCTAGTTAAGCAATAAATAACAAAGACATGTGTGCTATGTGTATAATTACTTTTCTCAGTGACCTGCAAATTAATCAGATCAAAACTCATGTCCCTCTAATAGAAATCTCAAATAGTCAAAACAAACCAAGTGATATAAACTCATGTCCCTCTAATAGAAATCTCAAATAATCAAAGGTGATGATAATTAAAGAACTAGATAGTTAGTGATGCATCAAATAGTGAAATAGAATTTACGTAATTATACTCACAAAGATAGGAATAAGCAATCTCTAGAATATACTAACCGTAAATCACATAATAGTATTACGTAGATATAGAATGAAGATGTGTAAATAGAGAACAGAGGTCTAAAGCCGTCAAAGAAAACTTGACTGTAAGAAAATACCATGTATTAATTAACAAGGTCGTAGCAGTTCGAAAGCAGCTTAATATAATTAGGGTTAGAGATGGTTATACGTAGTTTAGATGTTAATCATAAAACAGATTAATTGTAGTACCAAAACTCACACAAACGTAATAGCATGTTACTTACCACTATTGCCATAAGAAAGTGCAACAAAGATTTTCAATGAAAATCGAGTATACATGCGAACATACGTATAATTATTTTGCTCAGTTGTTAAGACTCGTGCTGATAACGTGTTGTGAAATAAAGAGAGGAGAGAAATTAGAGAAAATAAAGTGAGAGACAGAACTGTATTCTTATTTCATTATGCGGGGTATATATACATATACATGGGTAAAGTTTCCATAATATAATATACTATAGAATATTCTAAGATACGGACATCCATATAATATTATACCATAATATTTCATAACAAACTAGAGCTAAAAGTAAATAAATAAGAGTAAATTTGGCAAAAATACAGTTTCATCTATAAAATTTGGCAATAAATAAATAAATAAATAATATCCTTCCAATTTTCTTAATTTCCGAGTTTGGTACCACATGACACGAATATAAGTATCACCAATCTGGACTTTTAAATCAACGAGTTTCACAAAAATCTATTCAATTGAGCGTAGCTCGACCCATACGTATTAGGGCAGATTATATAAATATTTATGCAAGACGGTCTCTAAAGCCAAGGTACATTCAAATCTTCGTATATGATCTTCTGCTGCTGCTTGTTTTTTAGAGTGATTTGTATATATTGAATATTGTGAGAAAATATTGGTCGAAACTCGATATAGAGATGAAGCCAGAGTCTAAGATTGATAAACGGAAACCCAATTGTTAATTACTGCCATATTATTTAGTTTCTGCTTTTGTCAAGTCCTAGGAATTCAAATTCATGTAAATTCAATTAAATTAAAATTTAGTAACTTTTAATTAGATACTCGTAATTGTACTTTTAAGAAATCAGATCCCCTTTTTATAATTTCTGGCTTGAAATAGTTATGTCGATGTAATACTATATAAGAGCCCAAAATTTTAGAATAAAGGTTCTTGGCCGGAATATTTGTGAACCTGTTATTATTAAGATTAAACCTCGAATAGTTTGGCCATGGCATTGTCGTCTAACTTAGTCTCTTGTACATATATGATCAGCCCAATTTGCTCAGACGTGCTCAACGAACAAGATGGTTGAAGAATCTTTTGATCGCCTTGGACGCCTTCCTTGTGATATCCTGCACAACATTGCACTGAAGCTACCATTCAACTCAATCATAGAGCTGAGGTGCTTGAGTAAGTTTTGGTACAATCTTTTGACAGACCCGAAGTTTGTAGATTTACATTTAACTCATGCACTTGCGAAACCACCTGGCTATCTTTTTACTCCCCCTCCCAGATTATGGTTAGACAAAAAACCATGTTATTTTGTGGAAGAATCAGAGGGTGATCTTAATACCTCC
>JAGPOY010009550.1:10701-21151 GCA_018983105.1 Silene uniflora | reverse complement strand
CCCGGGTCGACAACCGCGAAACCGCTCATACTGCGCCCTCCGACCACCCTAATCCGGCCAGTTCGGCCGGCCAGATCGACAGCCCCACAACCACCCCTTCAACAACCGACTTTAATCGTAATCGATCAATCCAAACCCTAATTTTAAAAATAATTTTTTTAAAATTAACAAAAAAACATTAGTTTAATCGATTACAAGACGGTATTAAAAATGTTATTGATAAAACGGAAAAATCACATGTCATATGCACGAATTACGATCCATTCTTGTCGAATTCTTAACGAATTAGTAGTTAGATTAAGAGAGGGAGAAGAGAGAAATTTTTTAATTATCTTTTAATATGAAGGGCACTTATGGAATATGAGTGGCAAAATGCGCGGGATTGAGTAAATTGGTGCGCGGGATTGAGCAATTACGTTTTTTTTTGTGTTTTGGGTTCTGCCTACTGGTTTATTGGGTTTTATTTATCCTTAGATTTGTATTTTGTTTGTGTAAAATTGTTTCATTAATGGAGATTTATGTAGTTTGGGCACCGTTGTCAATTCTACAGTTACGATCGATTACGTTAAGTTCATTTATGTGTCAACACAACTTTAGATTAAAAGAGCTCATCGTGGAAGGTTGTATCATACAAATATACAACGATGTAAAAGGGGGTATATATATGGAAGTGTCCATGTTCATCTACAATGATCTTGTTGTTGTTATCTTAGATTTTGATTTTGATTTGATAAATTACTTTAAAAAAAATGAGCAATGAGCAATGACAATGACAATGACAATATTTGTCGACTCGAAAAGAATGCATATAAGCTCAGTTAAATTTGTTATAGTTGTACAATACTTTTGTACCACCGGTTGTATTATCCTATTTACCAAGCACGTGACTAATTCGGGTTTACACGCAAACTAATGACATACCAATTTCGTAACGTGTCAGTCAGTGTCCAAAACAATTTTGTTCTAATAAAACAAATTATATTAGGACTTTTAAAAACATGATAAGGACCAAAAATCAAAATGGGTTAACCACAACTTAACCCATAAGCACAACGAGCCTTCGATAATATTAAGCACACAACATGAGGGAAACACGAGTAAATAGTTGTCAATCGAAGTGGGCTTTCCTCGTACCCCCGAGATTAGGTTTTTTTTAGAAAACCCCTAAGATTAGATTTGTTGAGCCATTTCAGGTGAAACTGATAAGAACAGAACAAGGACCTTTATTCGATCAAGTCAAGGAGCATCTTCGTCATGATCACATTGGTATTTAGTCGTGTGACAACAAAATCGATGACATGACCCTCGGCATGAGTTGACGAGTCCCCTAGTACAGGCCGGTTCCGAATCCGTCTAGCCTAGCCAAGACAAGCCAAGCCAAGCCAAGCTCTCCTCAGAACCAGCCCGTGACCACCCCCTAGTCAAGGGTATGTCATTATAGTAATAAGTATAGTAAATACTTCAATATTAATTTTTATATTCAAATCCACTAGTAATATACTAGTGTAATGTCCTTACTCCTTAGGACGCATTGATCCACAAAATTCTAATTAAAAAAATAAATAAATTCGAGAATTAGCACCAATTAATCTAATGGTAACACGGAAATTTTGGCGCCATTAGATTCTAGCTGCTAATTTATCTCCTTTATATGTATTATAATGTGAATGTCCTTTTAACTTGTTAATGGCATGGAGATGGACAAGTCTGGTGAGTTTCACGGTGATAACGAACAACACAACCGTCTGATGTCGCAAGCAAAAAAAAAAATGTAAAATCACGAATTTAAAGGGCTTCTTGAAGCTTAATTACTTCAAGTCGGCAATAACAGCTATATTCGTTACAAATCACCTGAAAACCGTCTCTATGTTTTACCATAGCAAAAATGGTGAATACACGATCCCAATCCTATCCAACCACAAGCAAAAATGGTGCATGCATTATTGACAGATGTTGTAGACTTTGGCCATCGAGTTTGCTTCCTCTATCAATGTATATATATTAACAAGGGTTAATTTCCTATTTTCTAGAGCCGTAAGTTGACACCTCTCTCATCTGGCCGATGTAGCTCAGCGAACAGTGGAACTTCAATTGCGTCTATCTTCGATCTCAAAAAGGGATTTTCTTCCGAGTATTTTGTCAAACACTACCTACAATTTATATCACTTTGTTAGGAATTACCTAAAGTTTTATTTCTTGTCATGCACTACCTAAAGGTTAGATTTTTTTTTGTTAAGCTCCCTCCACCAAAGTCACTATTTAAGCACGAGAATGTGAAAATAAGCGATCGTAACTTGCCGAAATGATACCTTGGGTTTGCTTTTGCCAAACTATACTAACGCTTAACCTAAGTTAGTAAGTTTCATTATATTTTTTCCACGAAATTACTTTAATTATCATCTGACTTCATTATCCAATCATTATCTTCATTCTAGTGATACGAGCCTAAAATTTTAGAGAAAAAGTTGAGCATTACTATAGTTTAGCAAAAAAAACTTCAAGGTTAAAATAACGGCAAGTTAAAATCGCTTATTTTAACATTTTCATGCGTGAAATAGTAATATTGGTAGTATTTGACAAACAAGATCTAAACTTTAGGTAGTGATGACAAAAAATAAAACTTTAGGTAGTTCCTTACAAACTGACCTAAATTGTAGGTAGCGTTTGACAAAATACTACTATTTCTTCTATTAGAGGCACTTTCAATATATTCTTGAAATGGGGGAAGAGGCACTTCATCTCTCGCCTCACCAGCTGCTTTGCTTCGAATGAGCTGATAGGAGCGTTATAAGATTTATGGTTTAACATTATCTCGAATTCATAAATGTTGGGAGATTCGGAAAAAGTACCTTTGATGCCCAACGACGTTCAGCCAGTTGACACACGTCCCGAATATCTCTTCCCGAAAAGCTAGTTAAGAAGAGGAGGATACACAAAGGAAGGTAATAAGCATAAAAAGGGACTTTCATCTTATGATTCTAACTTTACACACAAAGATTGAAATGTGGACTAACGATATGAAATTTGGGTCTATAACGGAACCATCCTTCTCGGACTGACCCCGGACATTTTGGACCCAACAACTCCGGTGTAATTAGGTGTCACGGCCCAGCTTTAATATTTTAAATCTTTGGAGATTAGTAAATGCATACCTTTCAGTGGCCCAAGCAAACTCCATCAATTCAGACACTGTGAGGTGTTTCGCGTACAGAGCTGCTATTTTCTGCCGACTTTGCTGATCGGGGAGGCCAAAAAAGATAATCGAATCGAAACGGCTGAAAGACGAGAAGTGAAATTTGGTCAGGATAAATATTGAAGTTAGTAGAGAGCTCGAAAAGAACGGTAATATCTCGGATATGGTTACCTTATTAGAGCAGGATCAAGATCTTGCTTTCTGTTGGTTGCGCCAATCACAACCGCCTTTTTATCCTGCTGAAAACCATCAATCTGCACCAGATAAAAATATTCATCATGTTATACAAATTTCCAACTCCCAACTCAACAACACATCATTAGAGTCAACAACTTGAGAAGGTTCACTCTAAAAAATGTCAATGATTTGACACTTTTTCAATCAATTTAACTTCAAGCCAATACTCCATGGACATGGACTATTAGCTACAAACTTGAAGGTTGCAGCCAATATGAAATAGCTTCTCCATCTCGAAAAAATACTCAATATTCCATGGCTTTGAAACACGATGAAATAAAGCAAAATGACTCGATATTTTGCCTGATATTGCGAAGTAACAGACGGTTGTAAACTTCACATAGTGATACATATTGGTCATCTGAAAATAAACTCTCCATGGTTGATCATGGATAAGTGACAAGCCTGCATATACAGCTGGCCTGGCCCGGGTCACGGACCACAATTGGCCATATATTGCATTACCTCTCTCAATAACACAGACAAAATTCCACGTGATATTTCGTGCTTGTCGCCATTACGTGCACAAGCAAGAGAATCTATCTGCAGAGTTTCAAATAATGATCGTAAAACAAACAAAACACAATTCTACACCCAGGCCAAGTTGCCGGAAAATGGTCAAAAATAAAAGGGATATTCTCTCGTGTACCCCTATAATTTTTAATTTTCTCTCGTGTACCCCCCTTTTTTCGTAAAAAAACTTTCAATAGCAATAACTCTTATCTACGACGTCAAAAAATGGTAAATTTTTTTTTTCATATTGTACGTCTTTACGAGATCTTCGGTTTGACAAAAAAATCATTGTTTTTTGAATTCTTATTCGGGAATTATGATCGGTCAAAGTCTATTGACGAAATAATCTTTTACTGACTAGAACTCCCGGTTACAAATTCCGAAAACGATAGTTTTTTTTTTTCAAACCGTAGATCTCGTAAAGACGTACAATATGAAAAAAAAAAAATTACCGTTTTCTGAACTCGTAATTAGGAATTATTGCTGGTCAAAGTTTTTTACAAAAAAAAGGGGTACACGATAGAAAATGAAAAACTACAGGGTACACGAGAGAATATCCCAAAATAAAAATTAGGCAGATACCTCATCTAAGAAAATAATTGCACCAGATGGAATCTCATTGGCAAGTGAGAAAACTCTCCCCAAGAGACGTTCACTTTCCCCATACCACTTGGACATAATAGCTTCAAGTGGAAGATACAGAAGTGGAATCCCCTAAATCATAACAGTTGACAAAGCAAGTATATATATTAAGACTAAGGTTTCACATTATTATCTATACAAACTTAGATGATGACAGTTAGTAAAGATGGCTGTTGATTACCGCCTGATTAGCAATTACACGGGCACATGATGTTTTCCCAGTACCTGAGTCAACCACACAAGCATTTACTTAATAATAATGGGGATCATTCAAAGCATGACTATCGACTTGCCTCGACAAGACAATATTATAACCTAACATGATTGCATTTTTGCAAACCTGGAGGGCCTTCAAAAAGCACAGCTCTCGGTCTATTAGACTTAAATTTGTGCCGGGTTCCACGAGCAATTTCATCGTAAACTTCAGGATTACCCAGAGGCAATAGTAATGTATCTTCTATTTCCCTATATGACAGGTATTTCAAAGGAGAATGGTCGAGACGTCATGTACATTACAGAGAATGTTCATTACCAATTATACACTCAGTATTCAGTAATGACAAGTCCTATGATAACCTAGAATCCTAGATAGTATAACCATACTGGTTAACCATATTGTCTTAACCGTACTGGTTAAGACAATATTATAACGTAACATGTTCAAACATGCATGATTGCAGTGCCAACGAGGGGTTCATCAAGCCCAAACACATGAGAAGAACCAACTCAGATGTACCTTTTTTGATGATCATATCCAGCAAGGTTATCCCAAGATATCTCCACATTTGCAGTACCAACGAGGGGCTCATCAAGCCCAAACACATGTACTCCCATGGCTTTCAACCTAGCCACTGATTCATTCGTAGCTGACGCTTCTGAAGCACTTTCACTACTTTCGTTCTTACCTCTGTCCTTCCCAAAAATGTAATCTGCCCATGTGAGCTTAGCTATGACACGATCGCTGTTAACTTTATTCGAACTTTGAGGTTGGGTCGCGTAGCCTGAAAATCACATAATTTCAAAATGTAATTAATTTTTTCATCAAGCCCAAACACACGTACTCCCATGGTTTCCAATTTAGCCACTGATATGTTCGTTTTACCTCTGTTCTTCCGAAGCAGACCAGCTTGTGCAAGTGGAATGCACGATGACCTTGTGGGCTTAGCTATGACACAATGGCCGTTAAGGGTCGTGTAGCCTGAAAATCGCATAATTTCAAAAAGATGAAACTTTTGCATTTCAAAGAAACTACTAAGCCAACAAATAAGATCATAGTACCAATAACATAACTAGCAAACAACAATAGCTCATGAACAAATTATCAATTTCGTCATAAAACAACCACAACAACATTACCCCAATGCCTCAATGGCTCCCATAAAATCGCAAATTGGTAAGGTATGGGGAGGCCGGATGTACGCAGCTTTAACTTTTAGTTCGCCATTAACAACCCAAGCAATAAAATTCGATTTACTACATTACATCACTACAAAAACAATCTTAAAAGTTCATACCTTTACCTATCAAATATGAAAAAGATGAAAACTTTACAATTGCAGTAAAATAAACTCCAAATACTCAAAATTACGAAATTTAAATTCCCTCAAACAAGAATTACATGAAAACAGATGAAATCAAAGGAAAGTCGGGAAATTGAAAGTGATAATACCATGAAAGAAACGAGATGGGGATGCACGAGTAGGGTGTAGGGTTTTAGAAGAAAGAATTGCAGTGCTCAAAGCTTTTCTTTGTAGTAATCCCCTCAATGCTGACATTGTTGATTTCTTAGTTGTTTCAGCAGTTTAAAATTGAGAATTTGGTGTTTTGAAAACTATTTATATTAATTTTACAACTGAAATAACTAGATTATTATATTAACTGTACAAATTAAATAACTAAATTATTTATATAAAAATACAAGATAAATCAAGCCATTGGAAATATACTCTGAAAAAGGTATACACTTAGTATATTACAAGGACTCATATTTGGTAATATATTTACAATCAATTCACGTATATTACAAGGACAAGAAGTCTTCAACTTTCCAAGTCTCCAATTCCTAATTTCCTAATAAACAACCCAGCCACTCGAATTTGAAAATACAGTTGGTATACAATTTTTTTGTGTAAAATCGGGAGTCGGGGTGAACATAGCTGCATCATCAGTGCCCTCACTGACTGCTGCCTGAAAGCAAAACCCGACTATACGGAAGTCAGACCCGTCTTATTTGTCACTAAACTCATCCATGCTTATCCTATTAGAGATCATATTACTTAGAATTAGCAGACTAATATAGATCAAATTCTAATTCTAATCAAACAGTAATCCTTGACCTAATCTAATGACGACTCTAATAACTTTCTTACAGATACCAAGTTATAACTTTCTCAAGTTCACATGTGTTACTGGCCGCAATTTTAATATATCAATGCGGTTGATAGGACTAATGCATAGACTTCAGCGTAAAATCCCGAATCATTTATTTGCCTTTTTTATTCTTTGTAACGGTTATTCTAATCAAAAGCAAATAAATGATCTAAGGCCTCCCTCGAAATAGCGAGTCTCACAGGAAATTCGAATACTGGTTTGTTTCTTTGATTATTCAGTAATAATCATTTGATTAAACACAGAATATTAAAGGTAAACAATGATTGAGACGGAGGGAGTACTAATACAGGCGGAAACAAAAGACAGAAAGAGAAGGGCGAGTCTCCTAGCACAGGTTGACTCCGAGTCCGTCTAGCCAAGTAAAGGATATGTCGCTATAGTAAGTATAGTAAATTGGGAGGAAGTGTCAAAAATGTCTTAAATTAGTGCTTAAAATGGATGGATAGTCGATAGTTCAATAAGTTCCTTCAAATCCACTAGTTATATAGTACTAGTGAGTAGTGTAATGTGAGAAAAAGGAACATGCATCGGATGTATCACTCCAACTTTTTTGTTTTTGAGCATATATGTTTTTTTTTTTTTTAGCTTATTAACTCAAACTTTATTTGTTTTTGAGCAATGTATTTTTTTAAGAATATTAAAACATATATGTTCAAATTAAAAACTAAAAAGTTGGAGGTGATACATCCGATGCATGTTCCTTTTTCTCAACTACAACTAACGGCTGTTAACGACATTGATTATTGATATTCTATAAGATTCCCTTCATGTAAAAGCTTTACATCTTTGCGGTTATGATTGTTCTTGTTTTTTCGTACTTAATTTAATAGGTACCAAGACGGTTCAACATAGCTAATGTAGTTAGAGATGCTATACAAAGTACGAACAACTAACAACACAAGTGTGTACTCTTGCGAGTTGCAACAAAAAAAAAACACCACGGGGGTAAAAGGATTTTGCAAGGTTAATTACTTCGAGTTGGCAATGATGGCACTATTCGTTACAAATCATCTGAAAATCGTCTCTCTATATTTTGTAAGCTCAATTACTTCAGGTTGGCAAATGGCAATGATGGCAATATTCGTTACAAATCACCTGAAAATCAAAGTCGTCTCTCTACGTTTTACCATCGCGGAACTGGTGCATACATAGGATCCTTGTCCAACCATAAACAAAACCCTTCGAGTACTTGGTACATGTACCACCGACAGTTGTAAGCTCTGGCCATAGAGATTGCTTCCTCTATCAATGTATATTAACAAGGGTTAATCACCTAACGTAATAGAGCACGGTAAATTGACAGACCTCTCATCAGCTCAAATCTAACGGCCGTGTATCTCTGCGAATGGTGGCACTTCGATTGCGTTGATCTTCAACATCAAGAAGGGATTTTCTTCGATTAGAAGCGCTTTCAATATATTCTTGTAGAGGGGGGAGAGACCCTTCATCTTTCACTTCACTAGCAGCTTTGCTTCGAATGACCTGATGCGAGCTTTATAAGATGATGGTTTAACAGTATCTCAAATTCACAAATGGTAGGAGATTCGAAGAAAGTACCTTTGATGCCCAACGACGTTCAGCCTGTTGACATACATCCCGAATATCTCTTCCCGACAAGCTAGTTAAGAAGAGGAGCATACAAAAAGAGAATGTAAGAAGCAAAATAAAGGAATTTCATCTTGTGATCGTAACTTTAGACACAAAGATTGACATTTGGATGCAAGTTAACTTGATAACGGAATTCTCTTTCTGGGCCTGACACCGGGAATTTTGGCACAAATACGATCACAATAAGCTTTACAACCTTGGCGACTCGGTCGCAATTGGTTGTCATGGCTCAAATTTAATATGTTAGGGGAATTAGACGATTAGTAAATGCATACCCTTCAGTGGCCAAAGCAAACTCTGTCAATTCAGAAACTGTTAGGTGTTTGGCGTACTGCGCTGCTATTTCCTGCCGATTTTGCTGATCAGGGAGGCCAAAAAAGATAATTGAATCAAAACGGCTGAAAGAAAAGAAGTAAAATTTGGTCAGGAAAAAATATTGAAGTTAGTAGAGAGCTCAAAGAGAACGGTAATATCTCGAATATGGTTACCTTATTAAAGCAGGATCGAGATCTTGCTTTCTGTTGGTTGCGGCAATCACAACGACCTTCTTATCCTGCTCAAAACCATCAATCTGCACCAGATAAAAATTCATCATGTGATACTCCAAATTCCCAACTCCGAAATCGACAACACATCTTTAAAGTCAACCTCTTGAGACAGTTCACTCCATAAAATGGCAATGATTTGACACTTTTTTCAATCGATTAAACTTAAAGAACTGCTGATATACTTCAAGCCAATAATCCATGGACTATTTCGAAGGTTGCAGCCAATATGAAATAGCTTCTCCATTTCGAAAAATACTCACTCTTCCATGGCTTTGAAAAGTGATGAAATAAAGCAAAATGACTCGATATTATGCCTGCTATTGTGAACTAGCAGAAAGTCGTAAAACTTCACATAGCGATACATATGGTGATATGGGTCATTGAAAAATAACCCTCCATGGTCGATCATGGATTCATGGTCCATGGATAAGCGACAAGGCAGTATATATCCAAACAGCCTCTTACTTCGCCATAGGCTGGAGCCTCTTAAGCATTAAAGGTAACGGTGTTGGCGTTGTAGCCAAGTATGAAATAGCCAATCAAGCAAAGCAAAGAGTTGTTCAATCTCCACTCCTCAGATAAAGTGAAAGCCTAATGGGATTATTGCTCACTTCCAAAGTTAGTGAAGTGAAGGCAAGGCGAGGCATTATTGACGAAGATCACCATTTTAGCTAGCTATTCTGAGGATTTAGTGTAAATTGATAAAAAGTACCAATATAAGGACCGTTTTTTTATAAATAGTACCAACATAAAAATTAATTAATAAACAGTACCAAGATATTAACTCCGATCTATTATCAATACCAACTCACACTTTCCGGCAAAAAATGACATGAAATGACCTAAATACCCTTATTATTAATTAAATATTCTCTCATATTTCCCTCACCCTTAATGTATGACCATTGCAGCCATCGAGATGCCAAGCCGCCGTCACCGAGCAGCCTGAGACCACCACGAGTAGACTACCTCTGCTCCTTCGTACCATCTCGAGCACCGTCGTGCTACTCCCTCGTTTTGATGCAGCGAATCCGACCCAAAAACCCGGGCGCGAAATTAAACCACCATGGTCCCATCTCTGCCTCCTCGCCTAATTCACCAAGCAGCAACCCGTCGCATCAACCTAGTACCAATCACCACCATTCATCTCGGAATCGAAACCCAAGTCAACGGGAATCGAGCACCAATACCAGCCATACTACCAGGCTCTACACCAATCGTTGCCACAGTTGCAACCACTGTGCTCATATTCTCGCCTCACCACCACCTACCACGACAGGGGTATAGGGTGGTAGGCTCGTCAGGGGAGGGGAGGGGG
>JAGPOY010009547.1:0-19529 GCA_018983105.1 Silene uniflora | reverse complement strand
TTTTATTTTAACTTTTCATGGTTTAGTAGATGAAACTTTGATCACGTTTTTCTTCATTTATATATTAATTTTTGGTGGCGAAATTATAATATTCCGAAAGTCATCGTAAATATTTAGTACTCAAAAGTTGAACTTTGGATTGGATTGGAGGGAGTATTTTATAGGGTAATCGGCATATTTAAAATAAGAACTGGTATTACTTCGATCGCCACTATATTTAGTGTGTGTTTTGCTAAACTTTTTTCGAAGTGTTTTTGCACTTAAACCCACTTATTGGCTAAGTAAATCGTATATTTAAAAGTTAATAGTAAATTCTCAAAAGCTCAAATAACATGTTTTTTCCCATTTTTATTGAATAAAAAATTAAGTTTAAAAAATACAAAATCCATTTTTGTCAAATTAGATCAATGTAAGGGAATTGTAACCGGTTTGAAAGCTTGTGTCATTTGACAAGGGAATCAAGGATGAAGGTGGTAAATAAAACACACAGTCCGTATGCATCCGAATTAACAGATGCCTGCAGAGCCTAGGAGACGGTCTTAAAATGAGACCAAACATACAAATAATTCAGTGTTTTTCCCCATCTTAGACCTCAAGCGACTGCACTTGACATACATCAAGTGTTGTCAATATGGTACTCGTATTCGTATAGGTCTTCGTCTTCATCTTCATCTTCTGTCTCATCATCAATCAATTTCAGCAACAGGTTCGGGTGTTGAAATTAACGTAGGCTCACATACAATTACGAAATCAAAACTTATGTATCGCGTTTTCATTTCCATACGATTGCCTTTGTGGATATCATAAACCAATAACTCTTCATCATTCAAATAAACAATTAGTTCCCCACTCGGCATAAATCCCAGGACATTCATATAGCTTATCGATCTATAATCGCCAAGCATATTCACGTACGAAATCGTGAACATTTTACTCCAAGATTCTGAATTTCCATACTCTTTTATCGCGCAAACCTCTAAATTTGCACAAGTGATATCATGTAAAACACAACCAAGTTGATTTTCTCCATGTAATGTCGCTAAACCGAGCATTGTTTTATCACCACTTGCATCCGGCTGTGCCACCTTTTTAAACTTCTCTTTATTCAAATCGAAGTAAACAATATCCTTTTTCACAGTCTTCGGATCTATAAAATCGTAGTATTGGATAACCCAGTGTCCACGGAATAACATCCTATCCAGTAACCGGAATTCTGTTTGTATTAACTCTAGTCTTTCACTACGGTACTTGAAATTGTAAAAGTAAACTTTCATGCATCCGTTACCTCCATACTCAAACCCAACCACCATAACGTACTCATCCTTACTACTAATTGAAAAAATAGAATTAACTTACATAATATTTCTTCAAGGATATTTTCGGGAAGGTACGGCAATGGATTAATCGTTGATTCAACATACGGCCACCGTCGTCATTGTTTACCTTGGTAATTTCCTCGTCTCCTTGTCATATTTGTGTGATAAAACTAATTGAGTTTGGTCGCTAGGTTGTTTTAGGGTTTGAGTAAGTCTCTCACAAGACGGTCTCGCAAACGACAATTAGATGCGTTCGGATATTAAGATTTGAGCTTATATATACTTTTGAGTTCCTTGATCGCCAACGATAGTTAGAAATTTCCTTAATTTCTAGCAACTCTTCTAGGAGATCACTAGATAAAAAGTATAAGACCAATTCAATTAGTGATTAGGAAATGCGAGCTCACCCGGCCTGGCTCACTTTTTTGGGGCAAATTTAACAAAAATAACCCAACGTTTGTTAAGTATTCCGAAAATAACCCTGACCTTTTGATTTTAACAAGAATAATTCCACTTTTGTTTTTGGCCCTATTTGGTAAACAACTGATTAATTTCAGCATAAGCAGATTGCAAAAGCAGATTATAAATGACAGATTTTATCAGAAGGTTTGACTAGCATATTATAATTAGCAGAGTTAATTTGGGTGTTTGGTAATTGGCAAATTACGATTAGTAGATTGTTAGTTTTCTTCGTAAAATGGAGAAAAATTTCCTATTTTACAATATGCTAACCAATATGTTCGGGTAAGCAGCATATTCTAAAACAGCATATTGACCCCAAATATGTTGTTTCAAAATGTTGTTTACCAAACACTAAAATTAGCATATTGATTGGTCAAATATGCTAAAACCCTTGAATATGCTAAAAATTGGCCAATATGTCGTTTACCAAACAACCCCTTTATATTACAGAAATGTCCCGATATTTTTCTTATATTTTCTAAATAAATGTTATTTTACTCAATTCATTAACTTATTATTAACCATACTAGATTTCATGCCTGTGCGTTGCACGGATTACAAAAATTGACTCACCTCTATTTGCTATGGTTTTTTTTGGGCGAACACTCAACTCATTCGATGTTTTGATAGTCCCCGTCTCAATCATTTGATAATGTTAAAAAAAAATCAATTGATGTTTTAATACCCCGTCTCAATCATTTGATGTTGTTAAAAAAAATTAATTGATGTTTGATAGTCCCCGTCTCAATCATTTGATCTGTTCAAAAAAATTCAAATGATGTTTTGATAGTCCCCGTCTCAATCATTTGATACTGTTAGGTCAATTATAATTATGTCTTTTGTTGGATTCATGCAACGCACGTATAAAGTAAATCAGAGATGTCAAATATGATCAATAAGAAATTTGAAAACTATAATTTAGATAAAGAGGGGAAATTGAATTTACGTGCAATGTATATATATATATATAGGCTTTCATGTATAAAATGCGACGGAGAAGTTTGAAATTTAGTTGACTTTTACTTCGTATAATTTGTATTTAATACTCCACATTGTTGCCATGTGATAGATGTTCTCGATCTTTCCTATTTCAAATATCTATCTGTTGTTTATTAAATTATTATGGTAGTTCATAAAAGTTGGAGACTCTATAATCGCACGAAAAAAGCTTCATTTATTAATATAGATAGATATACTCTTCGTAAATATGCACTTTATTTGTTATATCATATTGTGGAGATATGATACAACTCTTAAGAGCTCTTTAAGACAATAATACTTAACAGACTCGAAAGATTTTGTGTTGATATCCAAGTTTTAATGATGCCTCCTATTTATACTCATAGAATCACCCACCTTATGCTAATCTTCCAATGTGGGACAATTCTATTATTTATACGTAGTATATTTATCACACCTATATTATTTTTCAATGTGGGATATATTTTTTTTGGTGAAATGTGAAATATATTATAATAACATATAGTTGTGTTTACATCCATCTTCACCATTACATCAATAACATTGCCACCTTAAACGCATGAAAATAAGCAATCAATCCTAGGTGATCATACTATTGCCTAAGTACAGCCTCCCATTTAGTAGCCTTCATCACAGCCTGCATTGCCTGCTTCACTGAGTTGACTACTACCTTCATCGGTCTTGGTACATATAACTCAATCCTGCACTTATTCCGAGCATTCCATATTTCATATACCATAGCCAGCATCACAGCAAAGACTACCTGCTTCTTCAACAACGACCTGCATCTCCAGTTCAGACTCCATTTCAGAATAGCAGTTCGAGGTAGCCTGATTTTCAGCCAATCTGCAATTAACTCCCAACAACATACACTAAACTGACATTCATACAGTACATGATCATGGTCCTCATTCTTATCCCTGCATGGTTCACATCTGCCATCATTGATGACCCCAAATCTCAGAAGTCTATCCTTGGTACCAAGCCTGTGTTGAATTGCTAACCATCCAATGAATGAATGCTTAGGAAGGGAAGCTCTATTCCATATCAGTGGCATCCAAGTGACCTTGTTATGAGTCCCTTGTAGCCACTGATACCCACTGGCAGCACTGTACCCTGTTGGATCAGCACACCACTGCCCATTGTTATATCCACTTTGCATCGATCTGATCTTTAACCTTGCATATCATCCTCCAAGTCCAACTAGTGTTTACTGATGGAGTATAAGTGAGCCAGTCCTTGCCCTTTATATAGACCTGATTCACCCACTTGATCCATAGGTGATCAGCTTTAGTCACCAACCACCATACATATTTACCAATCAATGCCCTATTCCAAAGTCCAGCATTTACAATCCCAAGCCCCCCATATTTTTTGGGCAGACATACTCTTTCCCAGGCCACTGCAGGTACTTTATGTAGGTGTTCATCCCCACTCCATAAGAAGTTCCTGCAAAGTCTTTCTATTTTATGTATAACAGTCACTGGAATGAGGAATATTCGAGCCCAGTAGCTATGTAATTGCGAGAGGACAGCTTGAACCAAAGTGAGCATGCCTAGGGCTGTTCACTAAATGGTCCGGACCGAAAATTGGACTGGACCATCGTACTTTGGTCCGGACCGGACCGGACCAAACATAAAATGGTCCGGTTCACGGTCCACGTATAAGGGATAATTTGGTCTTTGGTCCGGTCCTGGACCGAATCGAAAAAACCGTGGACCGAAATGTGGACCAAATTGGACCGAATTTACACTTAATATACATAGTTAGTAAACGTATTTGATATTAAAACTAGGCGGATTATGTATTTTCTGTGAATTACTTTATATTTTTTTAGTTGGTTTTATTTTAGCCAAAATTATATTTACTTCTTCAATATTATTGTTTACATGAAATTAAGGTTATATTTTTACACTACTTAACGGTCCAGTTCGGTCCATAACGGTCCGGTCCATGTATTTTTATGGTCCAACCTGGACCGGACCGAAGTAAATACGGTCCGGTCCACGGTCCAAGTTTTTTGCAAAGTATGGTCTTCGGTCCAACATGAACGGTCCGGTCCGGTCCGGTCCTGGACCGATGAACAGCCCTAAGCCTGCCTGCATAGCTAAGCCTCCTTGTCCCCCATCCTCTTATCCTCAACACTACTTTCTCCACCAGCCTGTTACAATCTCCTATTGCCATTCTCTTATGGGATATGGGAATGCCAAGGTACCTAAAGGGCATAACTCCTTCTCTGAATCCAGAAATTCTGAGAATAGACTGCTTCTGATCTTCCCTCATCCCATTGAAATACATGTCTGACTTTTCACAATTCATCACCAACCCAGATGCCACAGAGAAAGTGGAAAAGGCTCTCAGCAGAATAGTAATGGACTCCCTACCCCCCCTGCAGAACAGAAGTAAATCATCTGCAAAGCACAGATGATTCAACTTCAATGGTCTACATAAAGGATGAAATCTGAACTCCATATTATCAGTCACCTGTTTCAGAATCCTACTGAGGTATTCCATGCAGACAGTGAAAAAGAGAGGGGACATGGGGTCACCCTGTCTAATCCCTCTCTTCCCTTGAAAATACCCAAAACTAGCCTCATTCAGTGACAAAGTAAACCAGGGTGTAGTCACACACTCCATTATCCATTTTATCATCTTCGTTGGAAACTTTAAGGCCTTCAACATGTGCTTAATGAACTCCCATTCAATGGAGTCATAAGCCTTCTTCAGATCAATTTTCATGAGGCATCTTGGTGAACACGCTTTCCTTTTGTAGAGCCTTACTAGATCTTGGCAAATAAGAATGTTGTCTACTATTTCTCTGCCCTTTATAAAGGCACTTTGATTCTCACTCACAATTTCAGGTAACACCAAAGCTAACCTAGCACAGATGACCTTTGATATCACTTTGTAGACCACATTGCAGCATGCAATAGGCCTAAAGTCTGCCACACTCACTGGCCTATCCTTCTTAGGTATCAAGGTAAGAGTTGTAGCATTAATCTGCTTCAACATCTTTCCTGAAGAAAAGAACTCCTGCACAGCTTCAATGAGAGGTCCTCCCACAACTTCAAATGAGTCTTTGAAAAACTGAGATGTATAACCGTCAGGCCCAGGGGCTTTTGTGGCAGGGATTGAAAATAATGCATCCTTGATTTCTTGTGCAGTCACCTCAGATACAAGCATAAGTCTATGTTCATCTGAGACTACTTTCCCTTGTCTTATAGTTATAACAGAAACAGGCTCAACACTTTGACTAGTCCCCAAAAGCTGTTTATAATAAGTCACAAAAGCATTCTCAATGCCACTAGCAGTAGTGAAAGTCTGCCCCTCCATATCTTTTATGCCAAGAACCCTATTCTGCATCCTGCGAGCCTTCATAACACTATGGAAGTACTGAGTATTTGCATCACCTTCAGCTAACCACTGAATTTTAGCTTTTTGAGCCAAAAAACTTCTTCTACAGTTCTCCCTTTCTCTGTAACAGTCTTCAGCAATCTTAGCTTCATGTTGCAATCTCAGGTTAGTAGGTTCATTATGCAATGCAACCTGAGCTTCTTGTAAGACTAGCTTGGCCACTTTAGTAGTAGTTTCAATATTAGCATAGGCTGAATTATTGAGAGCTCTGAGAGGCTGTTTCAGTGCCTTCAGTTTTTTCACAAACTGAAACATTTTATACCCAACCACTGAGCTTTGCCATACTTGTTTCACCAGGGGAATAAACTCAGGATCCTTTCCCCACATATTAAAGTACTTGAAGCACCCTTTCTTTCTTTCAATATCAGGTTTCGTTGCCACTGTACAAGGGCAATGGTCAAAAAGCCCTTCAGGATGGAAGATAGTGACAGTATCAGAGTAGTGCAGCAGCCATTCATCATTCACCATGGCTCTATCTATTCTGCTAAAGACCATCTCCCCCACCGCATGTTTGTTGTTCCATGTGAAAAAAGGTCCCTGAGCTGGGATGTCACTGATTCCACAAGCATCCACACAGGCCTGGAAATCTCTCACCTCTGCATTAGTGACCTCATTTCCAATTCTTTCATTCATTGCTAATACATTATTGAAGTCTCCCATCACAATCCAAGGTCCATTGACAGCCAACCTCATATGTTGTAAAGACTGCCAAAGAGGGACCCTCTCACTGATTCTATTAAACCCATACACCACAGACATCCACCATGTCTCCCCAGTATGTATGAAAGTGACTTTAGTGTTGATCACTTGAGCCTCACAACTCAACACCTCAACCTCAAAATTCACTCCATCCCATAAAATCCATATTCTGCCACCATCATGAGCCAAATTATTTGTAACCAACTGCCAATGAGCACCAATACCTTGATGCACTTTATTAATAGCACTACTCCTTACTCTAGTTTCTACTAAACCACATACACCTACATTATTATTGTGCAGGAACCATCTAATGTCCTTCTGATTATTCTCACTATTCATACCACGAACATTCCAAAAACCAAGGCTACCCATTTTCAATTTGGTGAGTTATCTGCCCAATTTCCCCTCTTATCACTCCCCTATACTGAACAGACCTCTCCACCACTTCCAGGTAAGTACTCTGCCCATTTCCATCACATATACCTCCTTGTCTTGTCAGCCTAGTGAGTATCCTAGCAGGTGAAAATGGAGTAAAAGAAACTGGTATAGGAGTGACCAGTCCCCTTGTTATCCCATTCTCAGGTTCCTGTGAGGGTACTACTACAGGCTCATCAACCCTAACAGGATCAGGCTCAGTGATAATAGGCTCAGTCCTCTTCTTAGGTACCCAAACTTTTTTTGGCTTTCTTTGCCCATTATCCTGCTTCTTCCTGCAATCCCTCATCACATGACCCATGCCTTTGCATTCTGTACATATGACAGGTTTCCATTCATAATGGACAATCTGTCTATGCTTAACATCTAATTCATCAGCAAACTCAATCACATCAGGTAGTTCCTCACCCACTTTTACCTCAACCATCACTCTGGCATGTCCAATGAACGTTTTAAGTTGGGTATTACTGTCACTTCTAACAGGTTTCCCCACCAATCCTGCAATTTTGTTCAGAGCATTCCCCCAAAACTTTAAGGGCGGGCCATAGAATCGAATCCAGATTGGGACCACATCAATAGCCTCTCTTACCAGTTTAGAATCCGGTCTCCACTCCTTCACTATGACAGGTTTGTTATCAAAAAAAACAGGCCCAGATTGAAGAACACGAGCCTTCATAGCTTCAGATTTAAACCTCACCAAAAAAATACCATTTGAATGAAATGATATGTTCTCAAACTCAGTATACCCCCAAACTCGCTTAACAAACCCATCAATTAATCTAAAAGGCGGATTTGCACCCAAAACGTAACAATAGACAGCTGTTGACCAATAAGCTAATTCATTCTCAACATCTTCTGAAGTCAATTGCAGAGGACTTACCCTAGATGCTCCATAAGAATTTGAGCGATGAGTAACTTCCGTCCAATCGCTGCCATCATCAGAAGGTTCCTCCTCAATCAATTCCATACTAAGGCTAAAAGGTCGGATGACAGATTCAGTCTCATGAGCGTGTTCCTCAGCCAAAATATCTGCCTGAACAACATCATCATCATGATCCAAAACTTGAAATCTCGACCCAGATGCGTTATTATGAGGCGTAGTATTACTATTTTGTGGATTTTTGTTCTTATTATTATTTGATATTACTCTAATTACTTTATTCGATTTTGGTAGTTTCGTTTTTGTCTCGCCATTGCTGAAGCAAACTCAAAATCACCAGAAAATCGCTTCTTTCACTAGACGTTTCTCTCTCATCTTAATCACGAAATAATTAGAATTCAATGTGGGATATAGAACATACAATAAATTACACAATTTTAATACGTGCAAATTATATGAAATCTATACTATAATGATAGCATTTTTTTACCACGAATTTAATTATGTTATTTTCATAAATTTTTTAGCGATGTTTTTTTGTCAAATGAAATGCAAAAGTTTTTAATGTAAATTAGAAATATTACTTGAATATAATATAGGAAATATATACTACATACTATAATAATAATTAAAAGATTTTCCAATTTATTTTTTGCATCAAAAATATTTTTTTATGAAACTTTCCTAAATTTATTTTTGATGATGTGGACGCTCTAGAATTGCCTGAAAAAACACTCTTTTATACGGAGTATATATACTAGACTTAATGCATGGGCGATGCCCGGGCCAATTTGTAATATTCTTTGACTATAATGTAATAATACTCTAAGGCTTTGTTCTTTTGCACTTAATTTTGTTGTACTTAACATATAGAAAGATGAACTATACTTATATGAGCTTAAGTTTTCCGAACTGAACTTATAGGAGATTAACTTCTCTGAAATGAACTTATAGAAGCCGGCTTGAAATTATATGAGTTTAACTTATAGAAAAATGGGTATAAATTGAGCTTAGCTTTTCTGAAATGAACTTAATAAGAGTTGAACTAAACTTATCAGAACTTAACTTTTCTAAATTGATTTGAGCTTATAGGGAGTGACTTTATGTCTAGAAGAATGGGGTCTGGCTACTAAAATTTTGCTACTAATTTACAAATATACACGTATATATCATCGCCTCGTTTAATTGTTTATGTTTTAGCTATATTTCTAGGCGTCTTAATACCGTCTCTCATAAGCTCGCTCAGGGCGCAATGAGAGGCTAGTCTAGGAACCTTTATTTACAGCTGCCAAAAAAATACTCCGTATATATATATATATATATATATATATTTGATGACAGTTGGTTGTCATCTTGCACGATATCTTATGTTTTCATTATCTCCACTTATTTAGATTCTTATTTGTTATGTAGCGCATGACTTTAGATTATTACAACGGTAGTATATATTTGATCAGTATGATCAATTCTTATACCCTCTCGTATTACTTAAATGTTATGTAACAGAACATTTAACTCTGAATTAATGGGTGAATAAAAATAAAGTTCAGTTCTCAAGTACTCTCAAGTAATTGTACTTTTATGATACTCCAAACTTTCCAAGTAAAAGGAAAAGAAAACCGTCTAAGTAGAAGCGAGTCGACTTTATTAAATGGTACACATTTGTTGAAAGTATGTGAGAATTGTCATTTCTACTACACCATTCAGTATACTTTGACCCTTCATTAGTTAATTTTTTTAATACCCTTATTAAGTAATACGTCAATACTCGTAGATGTTACAGTAATAATTTCGCTACATAATATAATCTGGACTTGCCCATGGCTGACACTACCCGTAAATTAGTACTCCGTAGAAGTTAAATCATGATCATACTCTGGTGAGCCGAAGTCGTACGCTACCAAAGATAATATTTATAACACTTAAAACCTTAAACTAATATAGTGTAGGGTAATAAGGATCGATCCACAGAGAAGCCGATGTAATTATTGTGTAGAAAGTAAAGAGTACAAGTAACTATAATAAGGGGGGTTTTGTGATTGAATATAACTAATGACTAAAAAGACGAAGTAAATAAGATGAATTCAGATGATTAAAAGGTCTTGGGTCAACAAACATCCACTATCAACAAACTAATTGGTCTTCGATTGTCTTTAATTCAATTACTCTCAAGTACTCTATTGTGGAAATACGAGTTTCCTTCTTCCTCTTAAGTTTAGTCAACTAACTCGAAACGCGATATTAGAAGACCMTAATTATTGAATAATCTAAGCCAAGCGTCTAGATTTAATCCAACAACAGCATTAACAATCCAAGGAAGCAATAAAGATAACGATCTTTAACACACGTGGTTAACGATTCGAATTATATATTTATTCCCCCTTTTACCCAACTACGATGAAACGCATACAAATAATTGGATTAAAGGTCGCAACTTTATCTTATGAATTGAACAATTACGGATTCAAACATATAGAATTGCAATAGATCGAAGGATGAAATAATTAATTGGCCAAATCAATTAAACATACAACAATCATAAATTATGAACGGAGAATAAATAATACTCAAGTATAAAGTAAAAGATTAAGACGGTCTCACAACTGATTAACTTGTAGCTTCAAAGTACCTTGAATCGAGAAGGGAGGATTAGTTCCTCATAATTTGCATAAGAGGAATAATATTAGGGTTCTTGATAATACGTCATAATCCAAAATACCAAAACTAAATAATATATATAAGTCTTTCTTAAAGTAGAATAATAAAACAAGGAAACAAAGTTCAGCGTCTTCAGTCCCGAGCTGCTCGCCTAACGGTCGCCCGGGGCTCGCCCAAGGAGTGAGCTACTCTCCTACCTGCTTCTCGTGAAATCTGGTCGCCCGTCAGTCGCCTGCCACTCGCCCGCTGGTCGCCCACTAGTTCTGGTCGCCCGTGGCTATCCTGTAGCTCGCCTGGCTTCGTACAAATGTCGCCTGAGCTTCTCCTTCATGCCAATCAATCGAGCTCCACCTTCTCTTCTCGTATTCAGTCCATCAAACTCCAAAACTCCAATCCAACTCATGAAATCCACGCACTAAACCCGTCTTTTATCCAACATACGAAACTCCTCCCATATCACAACATAAAGACATTAAACGATCAAAACTAATCAATTTAACACTCTAGTCCAACCTAAATTGCCATCTTTAGCACCTACAAAACACACTGCATCAATGATATTCATAAGGAGCTTATCTTGGCTAGCTGCAAGAGAAATCCACTGGAGTTGATTTCTGATAGTCTTCAAATAGGCACTCAGTTAGAGGTTAGGGTTTTACTGTTGCTTTATATTACTATAAATAGCTCTGAGCATGTGTCCTGTCAGCATCGTCCCTGTCTGCGTGTCCGTGGTGTGTTATACGTCGAACCAGTGAGGATCCGTGTTAGCTGTTATACCGCATTAGCCCATCCTAGTTTTATTTCCCTTGTGTAAGAATCAATACCCTTTACTGGAAAAAGGCATGTTTAGGATGTTCAGAGTACAAAATATTCCTCTCGGTTCAAAGGGAGACATCTTGACTTCATGCTGCTAAATATGCTCGAGCTCAAAATTTATTCATAAATTAAAATCTTGTCAAACAATCTGTTAGTCACGCTTGACAATGTAGGTTGTTTTTAATATAGTCTAGATAACCTAGGCAGCTCTACAACGCATGTGGAAAATGAGGGAAAAAGACCAGAATCTCAGATCTAGTTGGACTTTGTATGGTTTATCGTGCTTTGATGTCCTATTTGTTGACTGGTGGTAGACTTACAAAAGCGAGAATGCTATGTACATTTTTTTTTGTTATTATAGATCTCTTCTGACGTTACATTTAACAGATTCATTCGCATATCAGCTCATCAAAGCACCAGAAATCGTCAGAAAGAAAAAGAAAAGATGGATCAGCAGAAAATGGCGTTTCTGTCATTCAAGTTGATAAGCTATGTGAAGCTGAAGAGTCAAACCAAGTGTGGAACTCACAACATAGTTTCTTGCCCGAAAATCACCAACAGGAGGAAATTTGTCACCAAGCGTGCTTAAGCTCAAGGCTTGTGACTTGTGAGGCTATCTACTTTGGTGCTCTCTCGGCAATTAAAACTATTATTGTATTTTTGTCTAATACAGTATATGCAAGCAGCTAGCATTTGGTGGCCAAAACATTAAAAAAAACTTGCACCAATCTCCTTTGAGTGTTATTGCCGAGCTTAGTGTTTGTTGTTCTGATATAGTCAGTGGTACGTGTAGGTGCACTGGGTTTATTGATATTGAGACGGACACAAATCCCATTGACCGCTCCATAGCACACTTGTTGTTCCACAGGCCAGCAGACCCTTTGGCAGCATCTGCTCCAGTTGACTCTATGACTGTGAAGTCTCGCTCCATGGTACGCTTGTAGTGCTAGTCTTGTTTCCATTTTGTACTAACGCTATGTTGGTATGGTGCCCTTAACCCCTTATTAAGTAAAATGATTTTCAATGTTTCCATTGTTTGGTTAAAAGTTTCTCCCATCGAAAATAAATCTCTTGAAAATAATTTCCTCAAACCAAAGGGAGCCTAGGATTAATCGATCCTGAAATTACTTTTCCAAGAAATAATTTGATGATGGAAATGATAGCCCATAATCTGCAAATTTAGCTTCTTACTTTCATCTCGACAGAAAAATCATACTCGTATTAAAACAGGAAAAATATATCTTCCGTCTATTACTAGCCTTTTCCATCTTTTCTTGTTAGTTTTACTCACTCCTCTACCCAAGATATGGTCTTGAATATTTTTGGTGATAATTCTGAGATATTACGTGAAAAAGGTGCTAATATGGTTTGCTATATATTTGTTCAATTTTGACAGGTCGAGCCATTGCCTAATCCATTGACATACAGCCTGACAATAACAGTTTAATTTGCTACAAGTCTTGAATGTGTGATATAAAGAACTTTGAAGGTGCGCTTGTCCTTTTCGCTATGTTACCCTGACTCATGTCCGTGTTTGATACTCGGCCTCACACATGGGTTTGGCCCTGTAATTAAAACCAGAAAAAGACCGGTCGTCCGGAATAAAAATGTCCTGAGTCTCCTGACCCTAAGTGTAATATATCTGGAATCGATCTGGATATGTCTCTACCAGAGAAAGCCCTTAAAAGATGGAAGGATTCTGATGGAACTAGCCAGGTGGACTCAACAACATCATCCTTTGTGGCAGACAACACTCAAACTAGTATGGTTGCTCGTCCATAAGGATCCGCTGAGTCATTCGCTTCAGCAGACGGAAGATGAGGAAGATAGCTAGAATTTTGGTGCTACTCCATTTTCCTTGGGGTGTTTTTGCTTAATCAGGGGATGAAGCTTTTGCTTAACTTGTTCATCTGTATTTACGCTCTTCAATGACAGAGTAGGAGGATGACTCAAGTAAAAAGAGTGAAAGGAAAAACACTTTTTATTTTTTTCTTTGGATTTTGTGTATTCGAAATATTTGCATTGTACCTGAAAGGGTGAAAGTGTGAATTTTATGCATTTCTGCAAAACTAGTTGATTCTAGTGCTTCTTTAATAGAAGTATTGTATAAAGAGACGGGAATTATGTGCATTATCTATACATTAAGGCTAAATGGTGTTTGCGTGCAAAACGGGTATATTTTTATAAAAGGAACTCTAACATGTTCCGGATGTTGATCATGATACCACCACCATTCGATGACATTCACAGGCCACAGCTACCTTAACCGATAACCGCGTATTATGATCAAGTAGAAGACTTTTGACTTTCATATATACTCACGGTTATCTTTCATTAGAACTACTCTATCTTTTTATATCTAGTTAAAATGAAATAAGGAGATATTCGAACACGAGTCTCGAGCAAAGAATGTAAAACTACAACCAGTGTGACAAGGCAGACATGTTGATCATTTTGTACAACCAAGTATATTATTTAATTATCAATTATAATAGTGAGTTGACGAGGGTTTAGGTGATTCCCGCCCTCTTTGATAAAAACCCCGAGAATCACCAAATCCCAAATGCCCAACACAATACCCTGTGAGACAAGGACAATGTCATTCCATAATTGATCTTTCTCCGACCACCCAAGTATATAACTGACTGACTCGACTCTAAACCTTTCTTCATCAAACATTCAGACATGCCTCCACGTGAGGAGTTCACTGGCCTAGATGAGTATAACCTCGAAAATTTGATTATTACGGATAGACTATCTGGCGCCCAACAGCCGTTTCTCCTCCCGCCTAGCTCCGCTAATCCTCGTGGTGGTCCAGGTCTACTTTGCATTCCCTTTAATCAATTATGTCAAGTTTGGATCTTTTGCACTTATACCATTCATTTGTTTGGTTACTACCCTTTTTTATCATCTTTTAGTGTTGTTTTACCTTTGCATTATCTTTACTTTCAGCGGAAATTTGTGAAATATGTTCAAGTTTGAATCTTTTGCCCTTTTAGCATTAATTTGTTTGATTATACTTTTAATTTTAGGGGAAATTTGTGAATTATGTTCCAAGTTTACATCTTTTGCACTTGTACCATTCATTTGTTTGGTTACTACCCTTTTCATCATCTTTTAGTGTTGTTTTACCTTTGCATTATCTTTACTTTCATAGGAAATTTGTGAAATATGTTCAAGTTTCAATCTTTTGCACTTTTACCATTAATTTGTTTGGTTACACTTTTAATTTTAGGGGAAATTTGTGAATTGTGTTTAGATGTTGGTAATTTAGATCAAAGTTTGAATTTTTTTATTTTTTCTAGCAATAATTTGCTCTTCTGTGATTTTGGTATTATTGGGCAGACAAATGATAACACGCATTTGTTAAACAAACTAAAAATTAGGGGGGGAAATAAATAAAAAATAATCTACTCAAATACCGGAAAGATTTAGTATAATCGTCTATTAAATAAGCATTTGTTCCGTAAATAAGGTTTATTATCATTATCTTGTTCAGGTTGTTGTTTGTGTTTGGCTTGTTCGGATGCTTTCAATCATAGGAGACGTCTTCACGAGTTCACTCGCCCTCCAAGTACAGCTGAATTCTTTTCTCAAATCTACAGCTACTCGTACTCGGTTGACCAGTTAATTCTAGCAAAGACGAAACATATTGGTGATACTATGCAATATGTTTGTGACAAGGGTGTCGCCAATGCCAAACACTACTCTGCTGCTCCGCTTATCCAACCGCTTATCCCAGGAAGTACTGAAAAAGAATTAACGGTAATGCTACTCTCTAGTCTCTTTACCCTTTATAAAAGGCAATATTCTCACATATTAAGTTAGCACTAAATGACGGAATAATATAACAGGGGTGTCCTCGTTTGTCGATTGATGGGTATAAGAGGTTCTCAAGAAATTGGATATTACCAGAGTCGGAAAAACAGCAGGAACTAGATAGATGGAAAGGTGAAATCGTAAATGAGATGAAGAACTTTGGACCGTTGGTTGGTTGCTTCTCTTGTCAAAGGGATGTTTCAAAGATTGCCACTGAGTTCTTGTATGACCCGAGTCCAAGCACACCTCTCATCAATCTATCACATGCCGTAATGTTAATTGGCGACGGTCTTGCTTATCATGAACCAACTCACAAATGGAAATCATATGCCATCATACTGAACAATTGGGGATCATGCGGTAACCCTATAGGGCGAATCCCATGGGAGAAAATTGTAGATGTATATGCCCCAACTTTTAAGGATCAAGTTAGTCTGGTGAAATACATGAATGATCAAGGTAATAATGTTCGTTTACTTGCAATATTTGAATCAAGTCAATTTTGGTTGTTTACTTACAATTACAATTTTATTTTCCGATTTAGATGCAGAAGCCAACTGGAGGTATGAGCTAAAAATTGATCAGCAAGTGGAGTACCCGATGGAGTTTTGATTGAGGCTATGGTTCACTGTCAAAAAAACTAAATCTCTTGGTTCTCGGTTTCAAGAACAGTAGTAGGCTAGGCTAAGGCTGAATCTTACTCTTTGTCGTTTTAAGGCCAGACACTTTACTTTGCTGTTTTGTTGCTCGAGGCAGCTGAATACTTTCTCGTGTGCTGTCTCCTGTCTTAGTTGTACTAATCAATGGTCATTCTGTTATCAATAGACCATCTATGTTTCCTGTGTATTTCAGAATGTGATATCTTGAACTTGTAATACAGGCATCATATGCAAGGCTTGAAATTTCAGCAAAAATCATTTTCATGTTTGGGGACTAGGACTTGCATCAGTTGCATGCATAGCTGGTCCTCATATGTGGTTTTATGCTTCTGATGATGGGTGATGGCCCCATGCTTACCCCAGCAAGTGAAAAAAACATGAGTATGTGGTGGCAGTTGAATCAATAAGAGATTCCGCAGAATAATGAAGGTCGTTTAACAATCAATAAGTATTTCAAGTTATGGGGATACATTGCTTGATTATGACTTAAAACATTCATGAAATTAATCGATTGCAATGATGCGCTCACTTCTAGATTCCGACTGTTGAATACTCATACGATTCCATCAGGGTCTCTACTAGAAGTAGAGCAGCTATTAGAAAAAGCGAAGCTGAAAAGGGGCCGTCTCTGCCAAACGGAGCACAAGGAGGTGACGATTGAGAAATTTGACGAATTCCTACAGGGATTGTTGCTGCCGAAAGTGATAATACAAGTAACAGCCTTGAGGATTACTTGGTTTGATGAGTTTATGGATGTTGTTGATCTTGATATCAGTTCTTTCCCGACTCTTAGTTAAGGCCATTGCAGATAATTTTAATATTTCTTTTCTCCAAGTTATTTTTCCTTCATGTCTGTCTATTAACTTCTTTTAAATCTCTCTTCGCATGTATTACAGACATGCGTTTCTAAATTCTAATTTTGAATGCAATAGTTTTGCTTACGACCACGCATACTATTGCTAAAGAAGAATCCATTATCTTCTAATCCTTTATTTGGTAGCAAAATTGTCATCAATTTATAATTCATAAATCATTATTAGTCGTATTAGATATTGGATGTTTGATAGAGTAACAACTAACAACGCCTCTGGAATTTTGACAGTAATGCAATTTGCAATGCTATATTTTGCACCGAATCACATATTTATTGGTTAGAGATAGACTTATCGAGGGTTGCAAAACTGAATTGGTTTTTTGAACCAAATCACATATTTATTCCGTCTTCATTTTTCATTCGTTAGTAACACCATGAAATTTTAGGTACAAGAGAGAATTTGATTGGGAAAAGAAAGTGTACAATGATTGGAAAAGTGAGAATTTGTGTTGTTAGAGATGGACTGATTGAGTCAGTCGTCTTCCACATTCTCGTGGTCCATAGTTAATAGTTAATTCATACAAATGATGAGGAGACTTTTTAATTGCACTTTGCCCCATCCGGCCTAATCCGAATTCGAGTATAGTAAAATGACACAAATCAACCCAAACCACTAGAAACAAAGCAAATACTGAATTTAAATCAAAGTAACTAGGTGAAGATGTGAACATCATCTATCGAATCTGGGTAAAACACTGCTTCAACTACGCACACCATTCAGTTATAGACTCCCTATCGCATCATTCAAGTCTTGAGATTATACAGACCCACGTGATTGCCTCTTAACATAATAGAGACTCACACATAAATACAGCAACTAACCACACCATCTAGCGTGCATCAGCAGAAGACGATCCAATGCCATTTTCTTCATCCCATTCCGGAGTACCACTAGGAGGACCGCCCCAAAATTTAACACCTTTCGGGTGAAGCATGTGTTCATCACCCTGTACATAGCCGCAACCCTTCATGACATCTGAAAATACCCAAATCAAGATTAAGCATCAAGCATCAGCCATTGGATTGAATGGATACCATATACAAATACAACCACCCATATAAAATAAAACGTAAAGTACTAAGTACTCCGTATTAAATTCAGTTGCAACCATTCATCTCTCTATCCTATTCCCACAACATTGTTCAATTGTCTCTGACCTTCCCACTCTTCATCTTTCCCCAGTCATCTCTGCCATCCTCAATCACACTAAAAAGAAATAAAAATTCAATCATCATCCTACGTTAAAAAGTTCACACTATCATCAGCCTAAGTAATTCCCTATTAATCTCCTCTCTTCATTTTCTCCCATTAATCTCTCTTCTCCTCTAACACATTGGTTCAATCTTCAAATCATCAGCAGCCTTCGACAATCAAGTAACATTAATAACGCAAATAAGCTCAACTAAAAAGATGTGCACCGCATTCACAGACTTTAATAGTGATCACTAGTTCACGATTTTACATAGGAGTTGGGAATGAAAGTTGCCATGAACTTGAAATTCCTATAAATTTGTAAATCATAAGTTACAAACATTGTTTGGTAGTCCATGAGAAATTGAAAATCACGTGGGATTTTCAAGTTGCCAAAGGGTCTAGGACCTAGGTAAGTGACTTTCTCCAATTTAGCCTTTAAAGGGACAATCACATAAACAAAGGAAGTGCTACTAACGATTATAAATAGTTTTTAATTAACAATACAATTCATCTAAGCTGCTTGCCGCAAAAGTAGCTGCAAAAGAGAAGTTTAGATCAAAAGTCGCAAGTGCAACAATAGAAATAAACTAGTTACATGGTAATCAAGGTCCTAATGAATACAAGAGACAATCAAAAGCAGACATGACATCATACCTAAAGCATGGTCTGTCCTGTTATGGAAATTTCTTACTGATTCGCTGCCTATTGGTCAAGAAATGAGACGGAGAAAGCTCAACGATCAAAACTGGAATTGTAAATTGACTCTTGAATGTATTTCTGTTGAAGACTTAAATCACCTCTTTAGGGATGGTGAGTTTGCTAGAAGATTATGGCTTGGAAGTAGGGCTGGTAATGACGAACACTTGAGTGTTAAAGTCTGGATTATCAACTGGATTACCCTTTTAAAGAAAATGGATGATAATAATCATGGAGTTCTATCTTTTTTGTGTACTCTTTGGACACTTTGGAGAGTACATAATATCAATCTTTTCTATATTGCTCTATGAGGGTACCCTAAATATTGCTCTTAATGCTCATGATGCTATTAAGTTTTGAGTCGTCTGTGGTTACGTCCAATCTTAGTTTGAAAAGGCGCGCCTCAAGTGCGCCTAAGGCGCGCCTTGGATGAGGCACTATCCGAAACGCCTCGGTGCAATTTAGGTGCGCCTTTTGAACAAGGCCCACTAAGCGAGGTTCATTAGCACGTCTAAATCTTTAGAGATGCCTTTTCTTTACACCATTAGTCCTAAACTTTACTCCTTTAGATATTAATCAACTTAAAAACTCCTAAAAGAAGTATTGTTGCCCAAAATTTTAC
>JAGPOY010009543.1:2362-15573 GCA_018983105.1 Silene uniflora | reverse complement strand
TCTACTCTTTTTCTCTACATGTTTTAGAGAAGAATCCTAATAAAACTCACTCAATACTAATAACAATCTATAATTACTAGTGTAGTAATTTTAGTAATATTAGTAATTATAAGGGAAGATTACTACTAATATCTAGTTAATATTAGTAGTAATTTTTGGGTTAAATCTTGGTGCAACTAAGAGGATGTCTTCTATTATGGGGACCATTTTAGAGGATCATCCCAAATATATTTTATAGCTCAAGAACAAGAGTAGGAAGGAGTCCTACCTTGTGCCCAAATCGGTCCATTGATGATGGTATGAAAAACCGATTTCTTTTATCTTATGTTTTAATATTGCATGCATAAGATCCTTAAGTTTTTATGACTAAAACTTTAAACAAACATATGTGATATGTGAAATATGATTTCCAACAACAGGTACCAGCTCTCTCTTGCTCCATCTACAGTCCTCAGTCTCATGCCCCATGCCCTTGCATTTTGAACAGGTAATGGGTTTCCATTCATACTCTATTGTGACAAATATCATGTTCCCTCCTTCATCCTTAAATTTCACTCTGTCGGCCAGGGATTGATTAACCTTCAATTCCACCATCACCCTAGCAAACCCTAGACGAGTCTTTTCCTCAGTAGCTACATCCCTTTTCACAAAGTTGCCAATCAAATTGGCCACCTTTGGTAGACCCTTCCCCCAGAATTTCAGAGGAAGTTTATGCAACCTAATCCACACAGGAACTGATGTAACATCCTCCTTATTAAACCCATCCTCCATATTCCAATCCTTCACAATCATTGGTTTATTATCAAAAAGGAAATGTCCAGATTTGAGTACCTTTTCTTTCATATCCATAGATTTAAATCTGACCAGGAACAAACCATCAGGAAGAAAGGATATTTTATCAATGTTGAACTTTGTCCAAATCCTCCTGATGAAACCCTCAATGACTTCACAAGGGGGGTTTGCGCCCATTATAAAGCATGCAACTGATTGTTTCCAATATTCAATTTCTTCACTAACATCTTCATCTGTCATTTGCAGGATCTCCTCCTCCATATGGTTTGGATCAGAATCAGGCACAGTTTCAACCACATTCTCCTTACATTGGATGTCATCTCCATTGGAACTCGCAACCACATCGTCCTCATCATCCTCCTGATCACTGGCCTCCACTTCCAGATCCGGGCCTTCTACCAATTCGTTCATAGACTTAGTTTTTTTACCATCAGTAGAAGGGCTTGTCTTGTTACCATCTCCATTATCTTTTTGATTACTAGTATTACTTGTATTTGTTACCCTCTGCGTTGACTTTGACTTCCGAGCCATGTGCAAGGAATCAATGGCGGCAGAGCTAATATAGTATTTGAATCAATTTTCATAACCCTAGAATTATAATTGGGGGTTTTGTTTATGGTTTGTTGAGACGGTTTTCTTTGTGTAAATTGACCATAGTTTGGGATAAGATTAGTCTAGTTTATATTAGGACGAGTCATATTGCATTGTTGTACCATCTTATAGTTGTTGAGACCGTCTCATGTATGGTGATTTGGGGTATAATGGATAGTTGTATGTTTTTGTTGAGTTGTTGTTGGATTAGTATGTAGTAGTAAGTATCATTGAGACCGTCTTATGTGGTAACTATAATCGTTGTTTGACAATCTTGGTTGAGAAATCCTTAAGGATGCAATTAATTTTGCCCATACTTTTGGAGACTACACTGGCTCTGCAAAAGTTGTAGTTTTAGAGGTTTTAGAACTTGCGAACGGACAACAGTGTATTACAGAGTTATACGTAGTGCAAAGTATTACTTTGCCTTTTCTTATGCGCCTATTTTATAGAGATTTTGATATGGGTATTATGTTTTTTCACTAAACATGGATCATTTCAAGGAAACCTAAGGAAGGGGGTGATGGGATGTTGAATCAAGGGGTTATATGCCTTTATGCCAGATTATAAAAGCTATAGTACCGGACTTGATCTTAGTCAGTTGTTGAAGTGGAATTATTTGTTTTCTCCACCTATGATCGCAACATGTAAACATTAGTATTATTTCAAATTCACATATTATTTGTTTAAAAAAAAATCTAAAACAGGACAATTGTACAAAAAATGAAGAGAGAGAAGGCGATTTTAGGGTTCTTGGGTTGTTAGCAATGGCTAAACACAAAAACAATTAATCCTAATATTACTAAATTTCTAAATAAAAAAATACAATTAAATAAATTAGATTTACTTCGTCGTTCTGGTTCATCTTCTACTAATAATAATACTACATCAATCGTAATTCCGATGGTTACTGGTATGGCATTGAATCAATTTGCGTCGTTGACGGAACCAACTCCAGCGGAGAGTACTCAACCTGGGGGTGTTCAACCGTTTGATATGGAGGCTGAGGTGGGTCCGATTGTTGAAGACTGTTCTGATACTGGTGATACCTCTGAGGAAGAATGGACGGAAGTCTCTTATCACCGACAACACAAGGAATCAGGCAATCCCTCAATGGGCGGTAAGCTTCGACTCTCTAAAGAGGATGTGAAATGTGAGTTAGATTACTGGAAAAATGTTGTTTATTGTTATATTTTGGGGTCCAACCCTCCTTGTCCTGTTGTTGAAGGTTATGTGCGTTGTCTTTGGGGTAGTAATGAGGTTGATAAGATATCCTTTAAGCTTAATGGTGTATTTCTTGTTCGATTTAAGAGTCCTGTTAGGAAATCTACTGTTTTACAGGGGGGGTCCTTATTTCTTTGACAACAAACCCTTAGTTGTTAAGGATTGGACGCCAGATGTCCAGTTGGTGAAAGAGGATTTGGATTTAGTCCCCATTTGGATTCGTTTCTATGGTTTACCATTGATGTTTTGGGGTCCTACTTTAATGAAAATTGTTGGTTTGGTTGGTAAGCATGTAAGAACTGATGTGGATACTCAGGACAAACGATTTCTAGGGTATGCTAGAGTGATGGTGCAGGTGAAAATGGGACAGCAATATCCTGATTATGTTGAATTTATTGATGAATTAGATGTTAATCAGAGATTCAATGTTCATTATGTGTGGAAACCATTAGTGTGTATGGGATGTAAGGGACTTGGGCATGAGGTTCAAAACTGTTTGAAGAAATCTGAGGGGGGCAAAGTTAAACCTAGACAAGTCTGGAGGCCTAATGTTTTTAAACCTACTGTGGATTCTCCTATAGTTCTTCCTCCTCAAGTGCCTGACACTCTCATTACTCCTGTCACCAATCTTGAGGTGCTGAGTTCTGTGGTACCTGCAAAGATCATAACTAGAATTTTAAAGCATGGTGTTCTCCTCTCAAAAAGGGGTAAGGATACATTTATTGACTCCTTGAATTCATCTGACACTGGGTTACCTGTTGGAGAAGTAGGACAAGCTTCTCGTCAGGAGAGGGACCATCTTGCTGAATGTGGTCAGGATGACGAGAGTGGTAAAATGGGTGGTGAGGGACCTAGTGATCATGGCTAACATTGGATTTTGGAATGTTAGAGGGTTCAATAGTCCTAATAAGCAGAAGGATGTTAGATGGTTTCTGCATATGAATAAAATTGGGCTATTTGGACTGTTAGAAACTAGGGTTAAGGCATGCTCTTTCAATAAAGTTTATGATAATTTGGGTATGAGCTGGTCAATACTTATTAATTCTGGTAGTAGAGAAGGGGAGAGAATCTGGCTTATCTAGAACTCTTGTATATATAATGTGGATGTATTAAAAGTTGATGAGCAAGTCATTCATGTGAGGGTGGAGTATTTGGCTACTAAATGCAAATGGTGGTTATCTTTGGTTTATGGAAAAAATAAAGTAGCAGATAGTGTTCCTTTGTGGAGTTCCTTGCTGCATATGAAAAACTATGTGAATGGACCTTGGGTTATCCTAGGAGATTTTAATAATGTTATTTCTGTGGATGAGAGGATTGGCTCAAGTGTTTCTGAAGCTGAGATCAATGGACTATTGGATTGTATGTTGGCTTGTGAGGTTAATGATATTGTGTCTCAGGGGGCCTTTTACACCTGAAATAATAAGCATGAACCTAATGATAGAGAATTCAGCAGAATAGATAGAGTGTTGATAAATCACTAGTATAGATCCCGTACTACAGTACGGTATTTATAGAAAATTGTGTTAGAGAAGATTGTAATTAAAATGTCACTATTAATCATTTTACATTTAATAAGTCTACTATTTACAAAGTTTTGTATTAATAAGATTAGGCGGTATTTTTTAGATTTGATTTTTAAAAGCGCATTCTCATTAAAATTATTTGCATAGATTAACTTTACTTTTAATATAATGTTATAACTTATAATGTACTAAATACAATATTAGTAAGAGGTAGAAAAGAAGGTTTACTACTATCAAAACAATACTTTAAGTTAAATTATTTTACTTGTAATAAAAATACAAAAATATTGTTGCATTTTTTAAAAAATACTTCATACTTCATATTACTCAAACAAAAAATAAATATGTAATCTTATCCTTACATTTGCACAACGAAAACGCTATATGTTGAACGGGAAGATTAGATTTGAGTAGTGTTAGAAATCAACGGTTAACAATGTTAATATTCTAGTGTAGGTGTTACCATATTACCGTAATCACCCTATTTAACATACCGGTTTTTATATAATATGCTAGTGCTAGGGGTTAATTCAGTAAAAACGTAATTAGCATATATATTTACCATATTTATATAATATGCTATTCACTAAACTCGTAATAATGGACCAAACTAATAGTGGACTCACTTTTTTCATTTGTCATTCAATTAGTCAACATGAAAAATGTGAGCAGAAATTTTGAGCGGAGTTATTTTGGTTGTGTTAATTTTCTAGTATATATATGAGATTTTAATTTTTTTTTATACGAAACTAATAATATCAATTTATATGTTTTCATATACAAATTTTTAGATTTATATATCAGTTTTGTTTTATTTTAGTTAAATGAATATTATTTAGTTCAAAAATTAAAAGATTATATCTTAATTAAAAGATAAAAATTTAATAAAAAGAAAGTTTTGTTTCCTTATTGAAGGAGATTCCTTTTGGAGGGAAAATGTTTGAGAAATGTTATTCTCTTAGTATATAGGAGATGAATGGTTAATGATGTTCCCTGACATTATCACTTCCTTTCTACCTGAAGGGCTCTTTGACCATTGCCCTTGCCTTATGGAATTGTGGTCTGCTCAGTCTTGGAGGAAGGGGAGTTTTAAGTACTTTAACATGTGGGGCAAAGCTGAGGGTTTTCTGGATATTATTCAGCATGGATGGCAGTCTGATATATATGGCAGGAAGATGTATCAAATTGCAAGGAAACTGAAGTTACTTAAGCAGCCTTTGAAAGAATTAAATAGAAATTCCTTTGCTAATGTGGAAACTAGTGCCCAACTGGCTCAACTCCAGCTAAGGAATGTTCAGATTGCCTTGCATTCTGATCCTACTAACATTCAACTCCAAGCAGATGAGAGGACTACATCTCAGGTGTATAAGGAAATGAATGAGGCAAGGCTTAGCTTTCTAGCACAAAAAGCTAAGGTGGAATGGCTTAAGGAGGGGGATTGTAATAGTCGATATTTCCATAGCCATATTAAGGAGAGGAGAATGGTGAATAGAGTACTGACTATTTCTGATATGAGAGGGGAGGTGAAAACTGAAGCTGCTGATATTGAGCAAGCTTTCTTAGAGTACTATATGCAATTATTGGGAACTAGCAAATTTGTTACTCGTGTACATTACCCTACTGTTAGAGCTGGCAAAACAGTGACTTCTACTCATGCTGCTTTGCTGACTCAACCCATAACAGCTGGAGAGATAAAAGAGGCCTTGTTCTCCATTCCTGCCTCTAAATCACCAGGTCCGGATGGCTTCACCAGTCAGTTTTTTAAGGATGCTTATGAGATCATTAGTACTGACATTGAAGCAGGTGTGATGAAATTTTTCCAAAATGGACAGTTATTGAAACAGATTAATGCCACAAACCTCACCTTAATCCCAAAAAAGAATAGACCAGAGGCAGTCTCTGACTTCAGACCTATTGCCTGTTGTAATGTGCTATACAAATGCGTTACAAAGGTGATTTATAATAGATTGGCCTCTGTGTTGCCTGATATAGTGAGTGATAACCAAAGTGCATTCATTAAAGGAAGAGACATTGTGGATAATGTGCTTATATGCCAGGATTTAGTAAGGCTATATAATAGGAAGAGCTGCTCTGCCAGATGTATGATGAAGATTGATCTTAAGAAGGCATATGACTCTATAGAATGGGAATTAATAGAGCATACGCTGAAGGCCTTGAGGTTCCCTGCTGTAGTTATTGGCTGGATTATGGAATGCATAACTACCCCCTCCTTCTCTATATGTTTAAATGGTATAACTTTTGGGTTCTTTAATGGAAAGAGAGGCATCAGACAAGGGGATCCTATGTCTCCTCTCATCTTCACTTTGTGTGTGGAGTATTTGAGTAGGATTCTCCATGTGGTAACTGACAGACCAGAATTCAAGTTCCACCCATTGTGTAGAGCAATTAAATTATGCCACCTTTGTTTTGCAGATGACTTGCTGCTATTCCGCAGGGGTGATAAAAGCTCTGTACAGACCCTTTTAAGGGCCTTTGCTACCTTCACTGCTGCTTCTGGGTTAGAGATAAACAAAGACAAATCTGATATTTATTTTAATGGAATTGCTATGGGATGTAAGCAGGAAATATTGCAGATGTCAGGCTTTCAGGAAGGTACTTTCCCTTTTAAGTATTTGGGGATCCCAATTTCTTACAAGAGGATTGCAGTGGGTGACTGTAATAGATTACTGGAAAAAATGATCAGTAGAGTTAGGGGGTGGGGAGCTAGTAAGTTGAGCTATGCAGGCAGACTCACTCTTGTTCAAAGTGTACTATCTCAAGTTCACACTTATTGGGCTAGAGTGTTCATTATACCCTCTACTGTCATTACTAAGTTGATGAATATTTGTAGAAACTACCTCTGGTCTGGATCAGATGACTTTCTGAAGGAGGGTGGCTTGGGTGTGATTCAGAGCAAACTGTGGAATCAAGCAATGATAGGGAAATACTGCTGGTTGATAGTGTCTAAAGCTGGCCATTTATAGATAAAATGGGTTAATCATATCTACATCAAAGGGCAAGACTGGTTTTCCTATACTCCCACTCCTAATTCCAGCTGGACATGGAGACAAATCTGCAAAATTAAAGACTTAATGAAAGCAAGCTACAATCAAGATGCATGGTGCTCTCCTTCTGGGAGGTATTGCATTTCTTCTGGCTATAATTAGTTATTGGGCTCTGGTGTGAAAGTGCATTGGTATCCCCTGGTTTGGAATCCTTTTAATGTGCCTAAGCACTGTTTCATTATGTGGATGTATGTTCAAAATAGACTCTTAACAAAGGACAGGCTGGTGAAGTTTGGCCTGATGTTGGACCCTATTTGTGAGTTGTGTAGGATGCATCCTGAGACGCATGAGCATCTGTTTTTTCAGTGTGAGTATAGTAAGATCTGTTTGAAGCTGCTGGCTGATTGGTTGGGATTCCAGGTTCATGAGACGCAAATAGTTCAATGGTGTCTGCAAATGAGATGTTCATCTCTGATGCAAAAGAAGATAGTCTGGTGTGCTGTGTGTGGTCTTATATATAGATTATGGCATGTTCGTAATTCCTGCAGATTTGATGCATATATACCCAGACCTAACAGACTTCTGAAGGCCATGCAATCTGATGTTCATGCTCGTTTTCAGATCAAGAAGAATGTGGACAATCGAATACCTGTAACTTGGATTAGTCTACTTGAGCTTAATGTACTAAGTTAGTTCATTATTACATGTGTTAGGTGCAGGAAAATGTAGATGAGGCATGATGCTATTGGTGTTTGTATGGTGCGATTATACTTTGCTCATTAATATATTTTTTACATTCCACCAAAAAAAAACAATCTAAAACAATTGTCGTTCCATCACAATCCTAGCACCCATTCAACCGCCAGTTCAGGCAGGGACAAAAAATGGATAAGCAGATTGAAGGGATGTGAGCTGAGAATATGCAGACGAGGGTGAGTATGTAGTAGGCATTGCATTGTATTGATTAATTCTGATAGCTGATGATTGCATGCCTGTTGCAGCGTCTTTCCATTCAGATTTTCTTCAGCTTTGTACAGCTTCTGATTATTGATTATTTCTAATATATCTTACATTTTAGTATTTTACCAAAAAAAAAAAAAAAATCTTTTATTGTAGCTATTTAGTGGTTTGTTTTGCATATGATTTTAGCTTAAGATCTATCTTTCAGAGTTTTTGTCCTTGATGCAGGTTCCTAAAGGTTTTGTGCTGGTGTTCGTGCTGTGCTCGCTGACTGTTAGTTGTTGTTGTGCGCTTCCGGCTGGTGTTATGCAGATAGGTGTTGCTAGTTGTTATTGCCTGATGCTGCTAGCTGCTGCTGCCTGTTGCTGTTAGCTGTTGTCGCTGCCTACTTGCATTTTGCTGGTGCTACCTGTAGCCTAGGTAATTAATTCTTCTCATTTATTCTTTTGTTTGTATAATTATTTCTTGCAAATTTGGGGATTAGGTGAATATTATAGGTTGGACTTATTAGGTCCTTAGCATTTCATAAGTATAATTAGAATTTTATCTCACTTCACATGCCTTCCCTTCCCTTTGTGAAAATCTATAATCGTCTACTTGAGTTTATTCGAGGGAGTTCATTGACTTCATTCATAATCCAACTTAACGAGATAGTATATTTTATTCATTGTATCTTAGCTATGGACTATAATCTTTTGTGATTATTATTAATATTTTATTTTATGTTTGTTAGCTTAAGTGTAGACAATGCAAGGACTATGATGCTTAACTCTTGTGGCCTCTGTAATTATACGAGGAAAGCATCAAAGGTTTAAGCGAGGATAAAAGAATGTAAACTATGAAGCTATTGTCTAGTATAAGATTCATTTTCTGCTTTATAGAGATACAAGTTTGCTTATGTAAAATAATTGTCTTTTGGTCGATGTCATATTTTAGCTTCAATTACTCTCTGAACAGCTTCTATTATTGTTACCTCAAATTGAAGTGACATCTCTTCATGTTAATTGGATTTCATTTATGATCTATTGCGTGCTCTGTTCTTTCTTTTTTCCTTTTTACTAATACTGTTGAAATTTTGTTTGTGATTTAAAGTATTCTTAGGATGGTGATTAAGCAAATGCCCCATTCTTTCCCTTTTCTTTTTTATATTATCGTCTCTAATTTATTAGTATAAAAAGGATCCGGTTTCAACCATTTATTTTTCTGGAAAATTTGGTGTCAAAAAAAGAGGTGGTTTTTAGTCTTGTGGAAACAAATACTCCGTATATTGCTACTCATGGACCTGGCTCATTAAAATTACCCTTACTAGCTTTAGATTCAGATTTCAGCCACCTCATTGACGAGGAAGATCCAACTTTCACTTTATTAACAAGAAATTCGTTCTCTCTGCATTTAATACGAGACCTAGCTTGTAATTTTTAAAAAAAAAGGATAAAAATGTGATGGGGCTTGGAAACCTAACTCCATTTCTGCCGGAGTATGGGTTTCCATCGATAGCTCACGAAATTTGATTCTAAATTCCAGTCGCGATTATGGGCATCCAACCCGCTTTATGCTGAAGCCCCAACCCTCAAGGCTGTTCTTTCATGGGCATCCTCTGTGGCAATCACTCATCTTAAAGCTTGCTTGTATGTTTCATTGTTGGCCTATTAGTTATCATCCTAGACAGTTGATAGGATAGCTCAGAGTGATATACTGCCAAGATGGCATTGTTGTGAGTATTATGAATAAAATCTGATTTTACTAATTTCAAAAAGACACTCATAAACAGTGTTTAGTATATATAATGTTTTTCGTAACTCGGATATTGTTTGTTGTTACCCAAAATATGTTTAAAAAGCATTTTATTTTTTTCGTAACCTGGATAGTGATGTCGTGATTGACCTTGCATATATTTGTTTGTGCTAACAGCATGACATTTTTGGTTCATCAGGTTTTCCTCAGAGAACTGATTGAGTTGCACGACAAGTTCATGGCTTATGTGACTGATTCTTTTCAAAGCCATACCCATCTTTCATAAGGTACTTTTATTAGAACTTTGCAAGCCTTTCTAATTTGTTGCTCATTTTTTTGTCCGACATTTGCCATGCTGTGATACGATTGTAGGCTTTGAAAGAAGCTTTTGAGGTGCTTTTAAAAAAGGGAGTCGCTGGTTGGTTAGTTCTAATGCCGAGCTGCTCGCAACATTTGACAATATTCTATAGAAAGGTGGTATTTGTAGATTAGTTTATCAACCAAAGCGTGTATGTTATTCATATACTTGGATGTTTTTTTTTGGGAACATTGACGTTGATGTAGTTATTTTAATGTTGGATATGCTTCAAGATTGATGTAACTTTATTTGTTGTATGATTGATGCGAATATTATAAATGTGGTTACATTTCTATTATTAATAGGCGTCATTTGTCCATATAATTTATGGGATTATCAAATTTACGGGGAGGTGTTTCGGAAATTTCTGTAGCAAATTATTATTTATTAAAAAAATATAAATAACCTTCAGTGGCGGTTTCTTTAAGAAACAACGTAAAAAATTTAAATATTACGAAAATAGTTTCACATTTTATGGCGGTTCTTCGACAAGAAACCGACATTATAAATTACCTTCAGTGGCGGTTCTTCATTCAAAACCGGCGGTATACATATGATGAAATGCTAAAATACAATTATTAAAAATGATATGGTGACGGTTGTATACCGTTATCGTGACGGTTACTGCCTAACAACCTTCGTTGTAAGAAACCTTATTATGGCAGTTGTGTTTACAAAACCGCCATGTATAAAAGACCTATTATGGCGCTTTTAGAACCGCCACGAAGCTATTATGACATGGGCATAGACGACGGATCCTAAACCTTGGAAAACCGCCATAGAATGTCATTTATGACCGCCACTGTAGGGGTTTTTTCTACTAGTGATAACGATACTATATTAAGATCAAAGAGCAATTCTTTCTTTCTTCATTTTCCATCTTAAACCACAACGCAAATTGTATTATACAACCGTCTAAAGTGCGACCGAATAATTGTGACCACCGTTTTGTCAAATAGTGACCATTTTGTAGTAAATAGTGACCACTTTATATGACTAGCTAACAATTCAATAAATGAACATTTTTTTTCAAAGTGGTCACTATTTATCGTAAATTATTCACTACGGAGTATTTACTAAAAAATAGTCACATTTTGCCAAAATCATGGGAAAAACAGTCGTACAAGAGATTTATTGTTAACTATGCAAATTTACTCATTAATAGAGTTATATTTGGATCTATTTACAATTATATTAGTGTACATCTTACACAAATTAACCATGTTTTTACTAATGGTGGCAATTTGTGAGCCAACTTTCACAATACTACATGATATGTTATTACTTCCACACTATGAAAATTCATTACACAATGCCCATTACACGGAAAGACTATTTGGTAAACGGCGAGTCAATATTTGAGAGAAAAAAGTCGGAAAAGTAGATTACAATTATAATTACCATATTTTATCAGCATGTGTTTGACAAAAATATATTACGAAATTTGTTAACGGTATTTCTTGCAGTAAGTATACTGTGGTGGCGCGTCTTCTTCATCAGTGTCGTGTTTGTTGCTTCCACCTCTTCCCTTTCCTCCACCATAAGTCCTTGCTGCCATTGCCGCTTCATTGCGTTCCTCTTTGCCTTTGGTCAGCGAGGTATGTTGCTCTTCCCTTAATATGAGAGCATAAACACGAGTTAGAGTTGCAATGGTATCTTCCATTAATAAATTGGTTCGGATATTCCCATATAATTTCGAATCCAAACTAACCCATTAGGAACTGATGAACCCGCTCTTCTTCACGCTCTTTTGCTATGGAGACGGCTGCTCCACAGGTACAATTCTTTATTTTCCTCTATTTTGCTAACTTATCCCATATCGTCTTTAATCGAGTGTAATACTCGACCACTAAATCCCTTCCTTGTTTGCATTCGTTTAGTTCATATTCTTTAATTGATGAACTCGCGGCGCATTTCCTGCAGAATATCATCCTCGCAATTCTTCTCACACATCTTCAGGTGGCTGTAAAAACGTGATACTCGGATATAATTTTGGATTGATTACATTCTGTACCACGCTCATGGCATAGCATTGCATTATCGCCATGCTACAGACTCAATAGTCTATTCATCTCCATTGCACTCTGGTTTCTTGACCTTCCCTTCAATAAAAGCCAATTTATTTTTGTCATCGAGTCCATTCTTAACAGCATTTGCCCACATATCGTAATTATTGCCATTAAGAACGATTTGCGTGACACTGAGATTTGGATTGTCAGAAGGATGAAAGTACAGTGGTGATGTTATGGGTATACTCTTTGGACCACTACCTATTGTACCCTTTAATTTATCATCACCAGCCATGACGGTGTATGTATTTTTTGATTTGAATTCTGTGATTGGATCGTTAAATAGTTCACGATACCATGTGGAAACTTAGAAACAGGAAGATGAGTATGAATGTGTAATTCTTGTTATTCATCCATCGACTTCTCAATACATTTATAATTGGTCAACACAATCTTTTACCTTCCTTAAACTACTCCTATAATTAAGGTAACAATAATATATACACTTAACTAATTTACATCCCCCTAGTACTAAAAGAATAAGTCTATCCAAAAATTTTCCCTCCAAACCACCTATGCTTAAATAAGGAAACAAGTAGATTTATGATGTTAGAATCTCTCCATTTCAATAAGAAAATAAATAAAAAATAAAGTTATACCATATATGTGGTTATATTATTCATATTCATATCTTTTTTTTTTTTTAATTTGACACTTAAGACCCTATATAAATCAAAATCTTATTTGTTTTCAAAATAAATTTGTTAATGAAAACTATTTTAATTAATAAATTATAAGTGTTATAAATTCTTAAAAAAATGAGCTAATTAAAGTTTCGAGAACTAGAAAAACTTATAAAAAAAATTCGTAAGTAATTTATTTAAATAATGCTTTGACTCCAAACTCAACGAATTTAATTAAAATTAATCGTTTAATAAATAAATGAAAAGTGTCAACCTCTATATTTTCTATCTTTTTATTTTCATCTTATATATTACTTATAACATGGTTTTAA